>VWZF01002279.1:222185-261227 GCA_013396755.1 Sclerurus mexicanus | reverse complement strand
AAAAAAAAAAAAAAGACACTGGAATTTAAATAATTTGCAAATTACCTTTGCAAAATAATTTGCAAAAGCCTTAAGGAATTTTCCCCAGGAGATCCAAGCATGATGGCCAGAGGAGATGATAATATATGGTATTCGCTAAAGCTTCCTTTACCTGTGTTCAACAGTAATGAAATCTAATTAACTATACATAACCCAAGGTTTGCTTAACATTTAAATGAAACAGAATTAATCTTTTCTTCAGTAAAATTTATTCCTGTTAAAATCCCCAAATCAAGCTCAAACTACCACAGCATATCCAGACTTTGAATTGTAACATTTCATACCTGAAATAGCTTGTAAGGATTCACCTGGCATGTGAGCAACTGAGTATCAGGCATTTTTTACGTGACTAATAGAGCTATGGAGAATGTAGTACACACTGTCCCATGATGGATCTTCCCTTCACTTTCACATTTGTTATATAGCCACAGTGTTTATTTAAGTTTTATTCTAGCTTAAATTGAATTCTAAAAATAATGCCTCCTTATTAAAGATATCTCCTTCAATGCCTTAACTTCACACATGCAACAGAACAAGGCTTTCTTTCTGATCAGAAACAGTATAAGTCACTTTTTTTTTTCCTAGTTCTAGACATAACTGAAAAGATTCCTTTTACATTTTAAAAAATGCAGATATGGGATATTATCTAAATTTATCACTCACATTTGAAAAGGAAAAAGAAGTATTGGTCTGCTACTGCAGCTGTTACAGTCAGGGCATATTTCTTTGACACAAAACAAAGCAGTGCAAAATAATGAAGTGTACCACACATGTGCTCAGCAAAACCATAAGATGGAGAAGAGTGAAAGTGAGATAAAGTGTGAACAGTGATAGCTGGCAGGTTTTGCAGACTGAAATATTTAATCCACTGAGAGCAGCGAGAGTGCATTAGCTGCACCAGAGACTAACACTCATAATGTGAATAAACACTTTGAAATTTGTGTTGCTTGCTAAAGAGTCAATATATCTCCAAGAGAAATGCCATCCACTAAAATATTCACACTGGTAAAATGCCATCAGCCTATGCTTAATATCTGCATACCTGTATTTCACAGGATAATTTACATATTTCAAGGACACCCATTCCATAGCCAATAACCCTGATTAAGTGAAATCAAGTTATTTGAAACTGTGTTAGGAAAGAAATCCCAACCTATTAATTACATCAAAAATGACCTTGGTAATACAGATATATTCACTATCCTCTGTGACATTCAGATAAAGTTGACTGCACTGTATATCAAACACTGTGATATTCTTAAGTGCAGAGTCATAAATCTGTACCTGTCTATGTATTTACTGACTCATATGCTAAAAAACCCAAGTGCTTATTACTTCCAACACTGCTGTGCATAAACAGACTCCGTGAAAGTCTCTGTGAGAATGCATTTATGGTGGACTGCGTGTTGTCAGTGAGAAGTCACAAAGGGGAAATAAAAGACTATAAGAAATCATCCTGACTGTTGTAAAAGACATAAAGGTCATTTTTGTCATTTTCCTGTGGACAACACTTAACAGCATTTTATGCAGACATGTAATGCCCTATAACTTCTTTTACAGAGAAAAAGTAGTGTTTTATATGAAGATTTGGAAGTTATAGGAAAAAAGAAAACAATCAACACCACAAAACCCACACAGAATCATATTCTAACAATATAGTGGTAAAGGTTGTTTGTAAATCTGTATTAGAAGGTTATCAATCCCCTCTGAATTCTTTGAGAACAGAGGCAGAAACCACTCTGGAAAAGAAACAAGAATAAAGCATAGCACTGATCAATAGTTAAGACAATAGCAAATGTAAAAGAAGACTATGACATCACACAGACTGGGCAGAGACTGTAAAGTTCTGAAAAGGCAATATATTCAACAGAAAAAACAAGTTCACCAAATAATATAACATTTGGAAGTTATGACACACATCTGCATGTATGAATTATTTCTTTCTATTAACTTACGATAGGGGCCAAGACATCGAATAAAAATGTAATTACTGCACTAGTCTCAAAATCTATCTTTTCTGACATTATTTGTTAATTAATATCAATGAATATCATTGTGTTCCCTTTATGATTCTCTTTAGCATGTAAAACAGGAGGTACTCTTGCAGCACAACTTTCTGTCTGAAGACCTAAAAACTGAGAAATGTCACTACCTATACTAAATAGACCAAGTACATGACAGCTTAATTTAAGTTCTACTGAAATTAGTGGAGATGCCTTCTGACACAGCAGAGCTTCATCAAGCTTACAGCTATTGCACAGTTGTTTACATTAAACTTCTTATTCTTTTGAGCAATTGCCTATCTGTTAAAGATTCCCTATCAGGCATAGATTATAAATCTCAGAGCTATTAACTCATGGTAACTACACATGTATATTCTGAGGGATGTTTGCTTACTTTCTCAAAGAAAACAGAGTAAAAATATCATGCCTATATTTCTGCCAGTTTAATGTTAGAAGGAAGGCTGTGAGAATTAGTAGAGTCCTATGACGAAATTGAAGAAAATTCTAAGACTGGGAAAAGCTTTTTGATCTTCTGGGCTACATCTCTATTTGTTTTAGCATGACATCACATAACTTCTTCAAAAGAATGATTTAAACTTTACCATAAACTTCACAGGTTTTGTGTCCCTCATTATGATAAAAACTTAAAGTAAGGAAACAGCAAAGAGAAGCAAATGAATGAATAAAACCATGACAAGTAAACAAATGTGTACAATTTAAAGAACAATATATATATATATACATATAAATAAAATGAACATTTATAGCAGATTTGGATCCATATCCAACTTTCCATATGCATGATAAATGCATATATCTGTGTATATATATCCATATATGTATACAAATACATGCACAAAGAGTTTAGATAGATAGATAGATAGATAGATAGATAGATAGATAGATAGATAGATAGATAGATAGATAGATAGATAGATAGATAGATAGATAGATAGATAGATAATGTGGAACCATACTTTTCTAATGTCCAAAGCACCCTGAATGCAGGAAGTAACCTGATTGGTATCCCATATCCTCATTCTCAAATGTAACCCATGCGGCTGTTTGCTGACTATGCTCTGCCACCATTCATTTTCTGAAAAAGAAGGTTCTGTTCCATAAATTTGTACTTTTACTTATACAGGCATGAATATTTTGTCTTGTGTTCTACTTCTGTCATTTGCCGGAAGCTCACTTTCCTATTCTATTACTACATGCTAGTGGCTGCTCTGTCTCCCTTTCTCTTACTATTGCGATCATTCTTTTATCTCTTCTCTCCCAAGCTCTTCTCTTCCACATAGGTTCTTGGGCAAATGTAAGAAACAGTGGAGTTTTTACAACTATTCACATTTAATTTTTCATTGCTTCCAGTCTCGAAGATATATTTCCTACTTTCTGCCTTTAAAAACATTAAGTGGTAAGCAATAAGCCCTCTCTTTTAGCGTCTTGCCCTTCCTCTTTTACAGTCTCAAATGCAAATCCCACTTCTTTCTTATTTGGATTTGAGAGCAGTTGTTTACATTTTTAAGGCTTTTGCCTTGATACTTATGACATTAGTAAACAAAATCAGTACATATTTCTTATGCCTTCATCAAAAATGCTTCTGCCTATATAGGTATATTACAGAATCCCTGTAAAAGTGTCTAAACTTTAGGCTACAATGAAGCTGAGCATGATCAAAGTCACTTCTAGAGGAAGATGACTTGCTGCTAATTCCTCAAGGGCAAAGCTCTGACACCTGCAGTTCAGATGTTACTGGGCTAATTAATAAATACCATCTGCATATGCATGACCTTCAATGTTTTGACAGTGATAACATATAATACAATAAATAATTAATAACAATAGCAATAACAATAAAAACAACACCAATTATGATAACATTAATAATATTATTAACCATATTATCAATAATATAAATATTAAAAATAATGACAACAATAATAATAACCACCACCACCACACCAAGAAACTGTTACAGCACTGCATGCTGCCTTGTAAACCCTTCATAGCAGCCATATGGGATACCTCTTCCTCCACTATCTTGGATGAAGATTTTTGTGACTGAGCAGCCTTATTCTGTGGGTGCATACTAAATAGAAAACTGAGATTTGATCACTTCTGTAAGCAGGAAGATTCAAAGCTTAATTTTAGAGTTTTATTAATTTTATTAAGCTCTGACACAAGATTATTTATAGTAATCTATTAGAATCATAGAATCATTTAGATTGGAAAAGACCCTTAAGATTGGGTCCCATCATTAAACCAACTCTACCAACTTATTGTTACAGCTTGTGTTTTTTCTGCATTATACACAAATTATACAAAAAGTAAACCAAGCCATGTTCTTTTCTTCTTGTACTTGTAAGATATAACCTTAACAACTGTCAGGTAATTTTGTTCTTTGCCTTACAGTAAATTATATCCCCCTCCTGTTGTTGATTTTCCTGATTCCTGCAGTGTGGATGATGATTTTCTGTTTGCTATTACAATGTACAATGTAGAGAAGCATTCAGACAAATCTTTGGAAGTGCAAGTTCTTTTCAGCAAAGCTTATGGCATTTGTTAGTGTGTCTGAAAACAAACAAATGGAATTTTGCCAGTGTTGAACAGACTGATGTAGGAAATCTCTGAGATGCCAACAATAACAAAAATTATAATTTACAGGAAACACACATGAGGAGATTGTCTGGGACTCTGGACCACTTCAAAAAATGTGATTATTAGACACTATTAGAATAAAAATTAATTAACTGGTGTATCAATTCACCCTTTCTTTATAGCAGACACAAGGCAGTATCACACATTTGTACAAGCAATCCTGAAAAGATAATGCATCAGCAAGATTGGGTTATTTCCCACAAAATTGTCATTAGTCAGCAGAAGAAGAAAAGTAAAACTAACTTTAGGTGTTCTTTTTATAACTAGAAACACCAATCTTTCCCAACACATGAAAACCAGCTCTCCTATGAATGTGTTTTTTCCAACTAAATGTGAACTTAGTAAAAAATAAATGCATGATATTATCTAAACACATATTTTTGAAATTAAAACTAATGTGAGAAACAGGACATGATGATTTTAAAGTATCTGGAAGGAATGTCTAGGAGAATTTCTGTTTGCACACTACTGTAAAAACTGGTAGTTCAGTTCTGATGTTAAAATTTGCGTGTTCACACAAAACAATTCACTTAAATGAGGCTAAGTTTATTTTAAATACATTTAAATATTTAGAATACAACTGTCTGAAAAGTTTTCTTCTCTTTATTCCCCCAAGGCAACCCTGATGCAAGTCTTATGAGTCAAAACAGTAGTTAGAAAACACTTTCACTAGTGTAATGCATCCCAGCAGATGAAATGGTAGATTAGATAAAGCTCAGCTTCTAAGCCACATCATGATTAAAGTGAGGTGGTTAAAGAAACTGATGGAGTTTGAGAGATTACTTTTATCATAGAATAAAATCATGGAGTAGTTTGGGCTTGGAGGGAGCTTTAAAGGTCATCTAGTCCAACTCCCCTACCATGAGCAGAGACATCTTCAAATCAATCAAGTTATTCATAGCCCTGTTCAACCTGACCTTGAATGTTTCCAGGGATAGGGTATCTACTATCTCTACTACCTCTCTGGACAACCTGTTCCAGTGTTTCACCATCATCATAAAAAATTTCTTCCTTACAGCCTGAATCTACTCTTTTAGTTTAAAACAATTAGCCCTTGTTCTATCACTACCAGCTCTGCTAAAAAGTTTATCACCATCTCTCTTTTAAGCCTTCTTTAAGCACTGAAAGGCTTTAATAAGGTCTTTCTGAAGTCTCTTCTCCAGGCTGAATAAAGCCAATTCTCTCAACGTGTTCTCACAGGAGAGTTGCTTCTTCCCATCTGATCATCTCCATGGGCCTCCTGCTATAACAGGTCCATGTCTCCCTCCTGCTGGGCACCCCAGATGGGGATGCAGTACTCCTGAGACCAGAATACAGGGAAAGAGTCACCTTCCTGGACCTGCTGGTCACACTCTGTTTTACACAGTGCAGGATACCGTTGGCTTTCTGGGCTGCAAGCGCACGCTCCCAACTCATGTTGAGCTTCTCATCAACCAAACACTCCAAATCCTCCACAGGGCTGCTCTCAATCCATTCATCCCCCAGTCTCTATTAGTATTGTGGGTTGACCTGAGCACCTTGTACCTGGCCTTGTTGAACCTCATGAGATTTATATGGGCCCACTTTTAAATCTTGTTCAATATCCTCTGGATGACATCCTATCCCTCAGGCGTGTCAGATGCACTCTCAGCTTGGTGTCAGTCAGTTTGGTTTTCTTCAGGTAAATAAATGTGGTAGCTTTTTTTTTTGTCCTTGTATATGGTATACAAATGTCTTCTGTTTCCATATGTTTTTTACATTTTAGTAAACCATTCATCAAAGTGTCATGGTCCAGTTTAAGTGCATTGTTTTGAGAGATATTCTAGCTTTCTGTCTGGTTTTCATTTTCACCCCTCCCCCTCAGTTTAGAATTGTGGCTTGCTCTTTTTTTCTTTTTCTCCCTCTGTTGGGTACTTTTTTTCTGAAGTCTTCATCATATTTCCAATGACTATGGCAGATTACCTAATTTGCATCTTCTCCAAACTAAATATTTTATTATAATCCTTTCTAATCACAGCAGAAGTCAACAAAAGAAAACTGAAAAAATTAGTAGATTGAAACTCCCTTGAACTAAACTCTTGACATCTTCAATGGAAAGAAGAATTACTCTGTCATCTCTACACCTGCTTTCATCTGCTCTCTGGGGTTCTTCCTGCTGTGAACACCCTAAAGGCTATTTCTCCTCAGAGTACACAGATCTCTTTTTAAGCTGCCATCTTATACACTTAACATTCTGTGCACTTGAGTGCACTTACCATTTGCTTTTTGCTGTAGCTATAAATATTGTTAAGAGAATGTCAGTGTCTAGATGCCTTATCCACATATATGCAATAGGATCAGCAGGTTTTACAGCAACATAACATTGAGAGTTTTCACTTTGCTTTCATTTGGAAAAGCAAGTTCTACTAACAAATGGTTTTCTCTAGACAAAGTGGTATTCAATTATTCAAATTACTTTAGGCTACAATAGTTGTACTAAGCATTGTTCATGTTATTAATGTTGAATGCTGTTAACATCTTAAACAATGATATTTTAATTCACTGTTTAGACAAAGATTTGTGAGTAAATATAATAAAGAAGTGGTGTCTAGTTTATTAGATCCAGTCAAAAATATACATAGCTTGCTAAACTGATAAATTGTTACTTGAAGTCAAATAATTCTGTTACAGTCCAGACCACATATTGTATAATGTAATCAGATACATTAATAGGGATTAACATGCTAAAAAAAAAAATAAGAATACAATAAATAAAATAAAAATAATAATTAAAAAAATCATTGGCAAGACCCTTTCAAAACAAACATTTTCTGCAGGGGAGAGGAGAATGGAACCAGCTCACAATGTATACATGCTGCAAGCAGAAGGAGGAAAGAAATTTGAAAATTAGAGTCAGAAGTCCTTGGTACTGTATCCTGGCTAAAATGGAATTTCTATGTGCCTGAAATCACATCCCTTTTACCTCTCAAGGTACCATACACCATTCTGCAAAATTCAAACAATAAACACGTTTTTAGTATAGAAGTTCAATTAAGGTTATGAAAAACCCTATCTTAATGCAAACAATGTATTCCCTAAGGTAGTCTAACTTATCTGTTTTAGATTTTACCATATTTGCTCAGATGGTAGTCCCTTATGCCTGCTGACCTGGCTTTTGAAGTCTACAAATCTCTGCTGAGTCTCCTTAACAGACCCCCAAAAACCAGTCTGTGATTTGAGCGCGGTTTTCAAAAAATGCCTCCCACAGATTACCTTAATTTATACAGTAATGTCCTGGCAGGAAGCAAGATTTTTTTCCTAAGTAGATTTAATATCTGTATTTACTTCAAATGATACTTCATGTGCAGCTGGTAAGATATATGTGAGTCAAGATCAAGTGTCTAGAACCGATTATCCTGGAATTGTTTGCTGATTTGATCAACAAACACAGTGGTATGGTGAAATAAATGAGGCAACAGACATTAATGAAGAAAATCAACAATGACATTCTGCAAGTGTGTCTATGTGAGCAAGATCCTCTACAGTAATCTAATGATACAGATAATCATGATAGAATCTGATTATACAATAGTCTTTCAACAGAAAAAAAAAAATCTGGTAAAGCAATGAATTCCCCTTTCAGCTACTAACTCTACAACAATTTGGGAATAAACAACTGTGTTAATTTTATGTAATAATTCATCTTCTGTTCAGTGATAATACATTTACTTATTTTTGGTCTTATTTAAAATTTTCATTTAGAGTTTTAAAAAGAAAACTTAAAAACTGTTGTTAGTCTCATATGGAAAAAAACCCAAACCAAAACAACAAAAAAACAAACCCAAAAAGCCACAACCCTTTATCTCATGGAGGACTTCTTATGCAGACTTTTTATGCAGAAAAATGTTATTATTTCTCAAAGTTAGACTTCTTTAGAAGATGACTAATAGCAGCATATCCTCCCAATCACTGGCACAAAAGTTGCAGATACATGAAATTTTGGCCTGGGAAATCTTCCCTTAGTAAATGTATTTAATGCATGGACATGGTCTTCTGTATGCTTACACTCACAGCCATCTGCTATGTGGGCACTGTTCCCATTCACAGGTGGATTGGAAATTTTTCTCAGAGTATTCATGGCAAGCAGCAGGAACAGTAAGCCAAGGTTTTCGCCTTCTACCAGAATCACTTTTTTGCTGCTTGTAGACACTGACATAAACACCTCAGTTATCAGTTATCACTGAGAAAGTATGTCTCAGAAAGCAATATATGAAAAGTAGAAAAACATGTAATGAAAAACAAAAGTCCTGCTACCAGTAAGTTTTTTTGCAGTGGCATCATAGAGAATAAAAATAACTACAGAGATATAAATAAGAAAGTATTAGTATTATAGACCACTCCCTACAAGTAAAATACTATGGCAGAAAATAACATTAGAAAATAAACTTTATTCTAGAGATGAGGGACATTCTTCGGAGAACACATCAGAGTATCTGTGCTTCCATAAAGGAATTTGCCATTCTGAATTTCTTCATGTCTGGGTAATTAGATGGAGATCAACAAATGGATTCCCAAACAACTTAGAAATGTAGGGTCTCAAAATAAACTGAGTAAATGAAAACTACGGAAAACAAAATAAGCAGGAATCTGCTTGTGAAGTTTTTGGTTACAATGTTCACAAACACAGTGGTCTGAATAGACCACTGAAGTTACATTGAGAGGAGTTGCAGCTTCAGTGAGCGCATGGTAAAAAAACCAAGTTTGTGGGGTGAGCAATGTACTTTTCTTCCCAATATATAAAATTGCTATGTTCATCAATGTGGACTGTTTGATTCTGTAAGAGTATGATGATGACAAATCTCCTGAACTATTTCCACTGCTTGCATCTTGACATCTTCCAGACAAAAACAGGCAATGAACTGAATTAGTGTAACTGGGGTTAACTTGAGAGGGGAAAAGAATACAAAAGAGGCTAAACTACCTTTTGATAATGAAACTGTACACAATTGAGGCAAAATCAAATTATAAGGGCACAGTGATGGATAGAAAAAAAACACTAATAAACCTACTAAAATGGTTTTGGCAGAATTTGTTCTCCAGTCTTTATCTGCTGACACACTATTTTCATTGTCTAAAAATACATACTGCAGTTCAACCCTGTTTCTACTTCATTTTTTATTGAAAAGCCAAGCAACTTAATTCTCAGAGCACTGAAGAAGAAACCATTACTACTGTTAATACTGTGACAGCTTATTTAGATCAATTTCTGCTTCTGGAAGTCAAAACAGGGTCTCATCTGTGCTGAGAAGGTCTGTATTTCCCAAAAGACTCTACACCACATAGCACCTACATCCATACAAATGGGAAACAAAAGGTTATCTTTCTGATTTAGTACAGCTTTACCATGGTTTACTTTGGAACAAATGTCCAAACAAGAGTAAGGTAGTACATATCCCAGTCTTTATAATTCACATTTGCATTTTGACTAGTAGGAAAAATGAAGGCATGTAGAAGCAGTTCATACAGAGTAAGGATGCACAGGCAGAGTGGGCAATTTGCCTTACATTACTCACAAAAGAAAACTAAAAGGATCGGTAACTTTACATGGTAATATTTTTAAAATAATACTAATAAATAATAATGAAATATAATAATAAAAAATGCCAAAAAGCCAAGTTCATTTGTGACTATCTGTAGAAGTCTAAAAGATAAGAGGCTAGTGCGCATGTCTCAAGAATGGATAGCCTGAAGCCAACCAAGTATTTTTTGTAAGACTACACTGTGTGAATGGACAAGAAAGAACAGGATATGGCTGGAGAAGGGGGCCATAGAGAGGTAGGACAGCACTTTTCTGGGACAAAGTTTCTTGTTTTAGGTCCTGAAGATAAACACAACACAGTACAGAGCAAGTGCAGGAATTATGTTGAGAAGTGGGCATGGACTGACAACCAAAGACCAACATAGTAGAGGGAAACATGACCATTGAAGACAAGTGAGTGCCTCTGACCCTTTTCCAGAAAGGTCTGAAGGTCTGGAAGAATGAATGGCGCATGATAACTAATTTCCATAGAAAACCGGAAACAGCTCGGGAGGAGGGGTAGAGGGAACTTACTAAAGGGCCTTCCCACAAAGTCTGGGTAGTGTTCCCCCAGGACCCTGGACACCCCATCACCTGCATCAACACTAAAGCCAGGATTGACTTCCTTCTTCTTTCCTTTCCCTTTCCCTTTCCCTTTCCCTTTCCCTTTCCCTTTCCCTTTCCCTTTCCCTTTCCCTTTCCCTTTCCCTTTCCCTCTTCCTCTCCCTTTCCCTTGCTTTGCCCTCTCTTTTCTTTTACTATATCCCTTATTCAAAATCCATGACCCTGGGTTTATGCTATGAGAGACTAGTTTATACCAATTTCCATGGTGTGTGTATAATTTACTAACAAAACTTTCTAAGTTTTTGTGGATCCTTTGACTTTTGTCATTATTTTTTTGACTGACTACAGGCATTCACAAATATTGGGTTTTCCCTTTTCCTTCAGGGAAAGATGCCACACTATCTCAAGTTCTACTGCTCAGAATCTACATCTTACCATAGAGTATTTCTTAAAGCATACTACTAAGAATGTGGGAAGAAAAGCAATTTTAACATGCATTTGGGAGAAACTAAGTATAGAAAGCTAATGAAAATATACTATGTTTGAAATTAGGTCACAGCCTCAAAGTTGCATGTTGATTTCAAAAGGCAACCTCTGCAAGAGAAATAGGACTCTGAAGAAAAGCAGATATCCAATGAATTGTCCAAGAGGACTCTGGTTAGGAAATATTCCTACAAAAGCACTTGTACATGCAGCCTGTAGTGAGTGTCTCTCTTAGTAAATCTTGTATTTTAAAAAATATTTTGCATGAGATGTACATCTGTAACTAAAAAGCATATCAATATAATGATATAATTCTGGTACTTCTGTCCATTTGTTCTGTGCCCCTCACTGTCTCATAACTGTCTCTCACTTTCTGAGAACCAGAGTCCTTATTCTAAATCAGAGAAGCAATTTTACCAGACATGTGTTGTAATTACTGTCCACAGAGCAAAATCAGACTATTTCTTCAAATCTGCATCCAGTATTTAAACATTGGATGGTGCCAATTTACTTCATGAAAGCATAACATATTTAATATGTATATGACTAAGGATTAATTATTTTCTTTTCACGATGTTTCGACGAGGCTAAGAACATTAGCTGAAACAATCTTGCAAGAATATTTTCAGCAATTATCTTAACTAGATATAGTTCAGGAGTCCATCAAGGGATACTTAATCATTGTTAAATAATGATCTAATCATAAAGACTATGCATAATTAATAATAAACAAAATCTGCAAATAGTTCAACTGTTTCTCTTTAATCTCTACTGTGTGCAACTCATCTATATCATCTAGCTATGTAAAAATGGCATGAAAATCCTGAGAAAGTAACAGAATTTTACAATGAGTTCTTATGTTAAGTACTCTTCTAGAAGCAATAATCATTGAAAAAAAAATCCATGATAATGTAATGATGGTAATGGGACAGCCCTCATTCAGTAGTAGTCAGTCAAAATTAGAGAAACTTGGCTTAATTCCATTCTTCTAATCGGAGTGCCCTGGATGTTCCAAAAGATTCAGTAATGGATGAGCAGTTGCACCTTGTGTCAACAAGGAAAATAGTGACCCTTCTTTGGCTGAAACTTTGTTAAATTCTGCCTGAAACACAAAGACTGACACGGCCAGAGATAGCATGAAAGAGCAAGGACATAAAAAATATACTGAAGTAAAAAGTTGAATTTAATCTTTCTATGACTTTTTTAATGTTTCCCATGTTATTATGGGAAAGTGAGATCAAAGAGAGATATTCCTTAAAAACTTTAAAAAACTACAATAGAAGATTTTGTACCTTATTCATCTACTTTGCTCCTTTTTCTTTTTAACTGCTGTAATTCCTTTTCTCTTGAATATGGATTCTAACATGAACATTAAATTTTTAATCTCACACAAAACTAAACCAAAACAAAGCCCCCAAACCGCCCCCTCCTGAAAACCCAGAAATCTGTTTGCTGCCCTCTAACTGCAAAGACAATTATCATCCTTTAATAAGCACACAGATTCCTGCTAATACTTTTCTAACACTTGTTTAAAAATATAGTGTTGTTCACGTTCCTGTGTAGGAACACACAGTTCTAGACAGACTTTTATTTTTTTTTGGTCAGTAAAGACAGAAGGAATGTTTTAAGTAACCAGAAGTAAGGTTCTTGTGAAATGCATCATTCTCCCACTCCCAACACATAGCACAAATCAATATTCATTCTGTGTGTTTTTCCCAGCACGTCCTCTGCACATTGTTCAAACAGTTTTTAATGAATTCTGCACTCTATACTTCTATGCTATGGCTTTATTTGTATATTCAGAAAGGGACGCAGGAAGGAAAATTACAGCAGACAGAAATATAAGGTGTGTTAGGATGAGATAAGTTACTTTCAGAAAAGTAATTTCATTTATTACTAACAATCTGAGTCAGTGTTGCTCTGCAGGCTTCAAAGAGTACTTGTAAGAGCAAAGACAATGTTTTACCCACTGTCAGCAACTGTAGTTATGCAGGAATTAGCTGATATGAACCACCACAAAGATGAAAATAGCATTTATATTGGGAGTGCAAAAGAAAATGAGATGCTCTGTTACCTAAATTAGTTGAATTAAATTTTCATTTGCCTCACTGAATATTAATCACCCACAAAATTTGTCTTCACATTGCAACCAAAATCTTCTCTAGTTCTCATAGCATGTGTACCTCCAACCCCTTTCCTTTTACATGTATTTAGAATTGTATAACCTGAATCAAGTATATTTCTTCAAAGTTTAAATACGTTTCTATAAGCTACTTTTCTTCACAAGCTCATTTTCTGGATATACTTAGTAAAATCAACTGATGAGTTTTGGACTATGCCTGGATCTTGCAGTGCATCATCAGAAACAAACCAGAAAATCTCCCGTTCCTTCATTCCTTTAAAGCTGATTGTGCAGTCTGAGTAGGAGTTAATTGTCTTCTATCTCTGTTACATATATCAGTCAATTAAGTCTTCACACACCATGTTTTTGTGAAACTACTACATTTTTAAAGACACATATTTAGTTATAGACATATGCTGCTTCATTCCATTTGTTTTCATATACAAGGTGCCAGTCCCTAATCTAGTACCATATGACACTCCTGTGACACATTTAATTAAAAACTCTTGTTATGGGTTCTTCCACCTATTCACAATTCACCCATGCATTTTTTTTTAAATGCATCTTGTTTTTTAGAATGTTTACATTTCTTCAGGATGCAACAGAGCAGCTGTGCTACACACCAGTTCATGACAATGCATCTTAGAGAATCTTAAACTATATTGAATCAATATCATAAAGCAAATATAGCTGTCTCCAGACCAACTCACCCTCTCTGGACAGAGGAGTTTCTTAAAACAGAGGTTATATAACATTTCTTAGAACCATAACAATTTTTCTGATGTTACTAGAAACCTACACCATAGAAACATATCTTCATTTTTTTATGGCCTGCTTGTCTTCAAACTAAAATGAGTGAATGCTAGTCAACAGTTACTTTTCTTTTGAATTCAGGAACTTCAAGTTCTGCTGTAGTGCAGCTGATGATATGCAAGAGTGCTTTTACTAAAACAGCAACAAATATTTGTGAGAGATGGATTATTTATTTCTTAAAAGGACTATGACAGGTATTTACTGAGCATGTACAACCTATTCTCAGTTCACTGAGTACCAAATCTGTCAAATTCAGTCTTAAAACTAATAACCAATTTAAACTGAAATTTTAACACCAGCGTATATAGTTTTGTTCCTTTTGAAACTGGTAATTCAAGGTCCCAAATCCAAATTTTCTTATTTTCATCTGAATAAAAAGAAAAGGAAATACAAACCAAGGGTAAAATAGTATCAAGGAGATATTGAAAACCTATGTTAAGTGGTCAGGGACTCATACTACAGAGAATTATAGATTAAAATGTTAAGACAATATGAAAACTTACACTGATTACTTATCGTATGCTTAATTAATCTACTAGTTGCCTAAACATACTTTCAGAATGCATAGCATGCCATAATAAAAGTGATGAACGTCTATTTTGCTCAGTAACAAAGTATGTGAACAGAAGTCAGCTAAATCTTATCACAGCAAAGCTTGTCTCCTGCTGACATAAAAGGGAACTGCACAGCTAAAGCTCTTCAAAGGCTTTGAAGATGTATAGCATTGTAATAGTAGTCAAAGAGATCACGAATTTGTGAGTGTGTCATCTGGAGTCCCATATAACTGATCGTCTTTATTCCACCTCTCTGTTACACTTTAACCTACTCAATGAGATCATGCCAATGTCACACCACTGAAGCAGCAACATCTTTAACTATGACTCACTGACATCAATCAGTCTCTTGCTTTTTTAGCAGAAAAAAACCCTGTCTTTGTTCCCTATAAGAGATTTTTCACTTTTATGTTAATATGATCAAAGAAAATACAGAAGCAACCCAAAATTATTCAATGGTTGAAAAAGTGGAAAAAACTTAATGACATTCAGTGACATTGAAAAAGCACCTGTAGCATTCCCATCTTTAAAATATTCTTCTCTAACTTGGTCATACATAACTGACACAATGCACACTGCAGTTACTTACATGTAGTATGAGCAAAATGATGAGATGTAGTATGAAAAAAATTAATATGACTTATGTTAACTTTCTCAGCCTATGAACGGGTGTATGACTGAATATGTTCCCTTGCATATGTTTGAAAATAGGGCACATGTAAGCATTTTGTGTAACCTTTTGAGTGACACAGATGTAATAATGTAATAATTCCTGCACTTGCAAATTTTGTTTAACTTATACAGTTAGACTTTATTTAGAGTCTTAGAGGTACATAAAATCCCTAACATCCCAAATCAATCCAGAGAAGAACAGCTGTACAAATTTGCTAGACAGCTCATCTGATTAAAAACTTGACTTTTATTTCTTTGATTTCTAATACTTCATTTGTGTTTCATTTTTCCCCAAGTTTAAGCCTAGTTTTGCTTCCCAACTTTAGGTTAGATATTTTCTTCTTCTATGAGAGCTAATTGAATTAAACACTTGAATTTCACCATTCTCCTGACAATTCAATCAGTTCAATCAAAATCAGGGTTTTTTTAGGCTTAAATTCATAAAACATCATTAAAAAGAGGACACAATGGTTACTCTGTTGTTTTATAAGTTAAACAGTAACAAATTACATGATCAGTTTGACCTATCAAATTCTAGAATAAATAATCTTGATATTTGTTACCTACAGTGAAATAAATTTCTATTTTTGATATTGCCAGGTGGCAAAATAAGATTATATTGTTGCCTGGCTAATTAGAAATTATTTCCACCACTAAAATTGTATTTTCTATATCATCAAATAACAAATAAAGAAATAAGAATTGCTAGTTTTCATGGACTGTGATTGTTTAAGAACAGAAGAATATTTTGTAAAGAGTTCCAAATACATGTTTTTGAGATGAGTTCAAATATTGCCACTCAGACCAAAGCAACTTTTTTATCTGAAAATTAAACATTTATGTATTCTGTGAGAAAAAAAAAATCAGAATTACTATATTTTGATGAAAAGTGACCTAGACAGTGCATCAATTCTCTAGACTCCACCAGCATAACTTTTAAAAGGTTAAGCCTGTTATCTGAGCAGAATCTGTAAGTAGCATTTAAATGTAACAGCTAGCTTCCCCTCATTTTGCAGTTTTACCTTTTTTTCCCCTAATTTCCCTAATTCAAATGTTTTCTCATCAACACAATGTTCATCTTTAGGATTAGGAACAAAGTAAAAGAATAAGAATGAAAAAAATTATTATGCCAGACAACAGGTATAACAAGACTTCAAGAGAATGTGCTTTAAATGAGTGGCTTACTAAAAAAAAAATAAGATGATATGAAGAACAAAGTATTTGAAATAGTAGAAAAAATGAGGCAATCTTAAAATCAAACAGGTGGATGATAGTAGTAGAACCTAGCTGTCAACCATTTAGCCATTTCTTAATTTACCTACTTGACACCATTCTTGATCACCTTTACCAGGTTAATGGGGCAATATACTTAGAGGATCTGTTCAGTTCTTATTCCTACTTAAGCTTCGTAGTTTGGGAGTAATACATGTCACTGAATGTGAGATGCTGAAAGGGAATATTAAGAAAATGTCTTTCTTTTCTTAAAATACTTATAAACTAACTTAAATGTGTTATAGACTTTAAAGGAACACCAGACTTTAGAGAAAAACATTTTTTATATACAAGAAAGTCAAAATAATGCTGAAATTGTTTTTTTAAAAAATCTATTTACCTAGGACAACCCAAACACTTCATTGGAGGTGAATGAAAACTATACAAAAACATGAGAAGCTACTTACTTGATGACTAACCAAGAGTTTAGAAATATGTTTTCTGTCAAAGTCTTGCAAGCCTCCACTGAAGATATCACAAGCTTGACAATCCAGCAGCTTTCACTGAAACAGAACAACAAAATTTTGAACATGACCAGAAAATAATGGCTATTGTCGCATGATATTTATGTAAACAGAAAACAGCATAGGCATTGGATTGTCCCTTGCACCAGGATATATAGATGTTAAGATGGTTTTATACCCTGGTAAATCTATAGAGTCAGTACTACAATAATGTACAGATTTTTATTTTTAAGCAGCTGTTCAAATTTGGAAATTTAATTGAAATAAGTTGGAAATCTAATTGAAATAAGTAAATGCACAGCAATGGTATTTTCAAGATTTGTAAGTAGTTTGGAAGTAATATGTGAATTCATATCTCATCAAATTTAGGAAAGGGAGCTACTTTGAAAATCTTGTGATTAAAATCAAATGAATTGCTGTCATAGAGAAACAAGGAAGTATTGATTCCGAAACTGGTCGGAAACCACAAAAATACTCAACAAAAATAATGTAGTCCCAATTTTGCACAAATTTAGAACTGAATCTGTTTTAAAGACTACTTCTCTTCATTTATATACATTACTTACCAGCTCTTCTCAAATATGCACTATATTGACATAATCTCATTAAAAACTTTTGACTTTTCTTTGCTGTTATCACCTAAGTAATCTCACAGTGTATGATAATAAAAATTAATAAAACCAATGAAGAAAATATTAAAGATATATTAAATCACCAAAATATTATTTTTGCATTATTCCTGTAAGCACCCTATCAGAAAATCCAATGATATGTCTGTAGATTCTTAATCAATGTGAAAGCATGAACAGAATCTAGGTATACCATGTAAAAACTGAAATAAAGTTATCAGTTTAATTCTTTTTTTTTTTTTTTTAACTTGATCAGCTTTAAGGTCTATAGATCTATGACAATGAAAGAGTATGTCTTAAATGGAAGATGAATTAGTTTTAAAAAAACCAAATGAGATAGAACATTACTCAGTGTACTGTCAATTCTACCAGTAAAATATTTGAACTTCATTTACACAGAAGCTTTGTTAGCTTTCTTAAAATGCAGTTTGCTTTAAAATACTCATGAATCATTCATGATAAGAAATAGGGAAACCACAGACAAGCCTATACCTTTGTTCCACATGCAGGTGGTTTTTTGAGGTTTTTTTGCCCCACAACAATATATCATCTTTCAAGTCAAGAAACCTTGCTATTGAAAAGCAAGTCCTCAAATATACCTCAAAGTCCTTCAACAAGTGATTGGGTCAAGGTATCAGCAGAAGTTGCAGAAATGGCTCCACAATGACATAATTTTTAATGCATTTCTTTTGCCTCCTTGTATGACAACTGCTAAGTATCAGAGATCTCTAGTCACCCCAGAGAAACTACAAATAGTAACAGCTAGACAACCAGCAATACCTATGTTGCACAGCATAAGCCAGTTACAAATAAAGTGTCAACTACCCCAGAACTAGGCTGCTGATTCTTGCTTACATCTGAGATGTGTCATCAGGGGCATGACTTATTGCACATAGGCCTGTAACTCTTCCATATAACAGAATAAGTCTCGGTTTTGCTGAGTTTACCCTATTATAAGATTTACAGTCCTATCTGTTCTTTTACCACATTCTCTTCTTCAGAATTAGGAAATTTCTTCATTGCTAAATTGTCTGATTTCATATTTGCCAACTTTTTTCTGGTTCACTTCCACTGATCTCCCCTTTAACACTTCTCCTGCAGTCACAGAGCAAGAGGGTAGATCTGCTTTTAATATCCCACTGGGATAATTGGTCTCTAGCTAGTCTTACCAAAACTGTTATTGAGAGCTTTATGAATTATAGTTTTGTTAGGAATGAGAGCTGTGTTGTTCTTTGTACGAATGATCCTGATATGTATTAAGGTTCTGTTTATACACTTAGATATATTGCTCCTGTTATAATTTTATTATTATTATTATTATTATTGCAATACTAATCCTCAATTGCTGTTGTCATTAATTCATTTCATAGCTTGTTTCCTCTAAACTACAGGATTCACAATGATATATTAAAAAATGCCAAGCCAAGGTCATAAGAAAATTATACTACTTGTAGCAAATTCTAATTACACACTTCAGTCCATAAAGTTTATTTACCCTCTGTGAGTTTCACCTCTAACCACATGGCCCTGTAATGCAGTGCTGCCATTGCCATTAGGCAAACAACAGATCATTATGGAGCTGTGCAGTCTCCACCCCTCAAATATTTCAAGACCCAAGTCTTGAAAGACAAAGTTCTCAGCCATCTGCTCTCAGGAAATAATTTGAGAAACAAATTGGACTACGTGACCTCCAAACTTCATTTATATTAATATAAATAATATATATATATATATATATACCAGAACACATATAGCCTCTTTTCTCTTATTTCCTCATTAGTGATAATTATAAAGCCATAAATATATCCTTTTTACTTGTTTTATGAAATATTATGGCTGAATTCTTGATTCCATGAAACTGGATGGGAAAACTGACAGTGACTTTCAAGTGGAGAGTTTTTATCCTGCTCATATTAGACAAAGTCTAGTAGATACTAAGCACATGTGGAAGTCAGGGCTCTTGAGTTTTGATCACATAAGTTCATGTGAATGCTGTGATTTTAAGCAAATGCCTCCATATGCACTAAAGCATGTAAAGGCACTGATGTATGCTGTCTATCTGAACTTTAGTAAAGTCTTTGATTTTATCTCCCACATCATTCTCCTTCGAAATGAAGCTGGGAGGAGTGGCCTCAGAGAGTTGCAGCCCTTCAGAAGGACCTCAACAGGTTGGAGAGATGAGCAGAGAAGAAATGTTTGAAATTCAACAAAGTCAGATGCAGGGGAAAAACCTGGGGAAGAATAACCTCTTGCACCAGGACAGGCTGCGAGTCAACCTGTTGGATAGCAGCTCTGAGAAGGACCTGGGGATCCTGGTGGTTCATAAGCTGTCCATGAGCAAACAATGTGCCCTTGTGGCCAAGAAGGCCAATGGTATCCTGGGGTACATCAGGAAAAGCATTGCCAGCAGGTCAAGGAAGGTAGTCCTGCCCCTCACAGCCCTGGTGAGGACATATCTGGAGTGCTGTGTCCAGTTCTGGGATCCTCAGTACAAGCCAGACACAGAGATCCTCAAGCAGGTCTAGTGGAGAGCTACAAAGATGATTAAGGGACTGGAATATCTCTCTTATGAGGTCATACCTCAAATCCTGTGTTCAGTTTTGGGCCCTTCACTGCAAGAATGACATTGAGGTGCTGGAACATGTCCACAAAAGGGCAACAGAGCTGGTGAAGGGTCTGGAGCACAAGTCTTATGAGGAGTAGATGAGGAAACTGGAGTTGTTTAACCTGGAGAAAAGGAGGCTGAGAGAAGACCTTATTTCTCTCTACAATCATCTGAAATGATGGTATCATGAGGTGAAGGTCAGTTTCGTCCCCCAGGTAACAAGGCACAGGACCAAAGGAAATGACTCAAGTTGAATCAGAGGAGGTTTAGATTAGATATTAAGAAAAATTTATTCACTGCAAGGTTGGTCAGGCATTGGAATAGACTGCTCAGAGAAGGAGTGGAATCACCATCCCTGTAAGTGTTCAAAAAATGTGTGGATGTTGCACTTCTGGACATAGTTTAATGGTGAACATGGTGGTGCTAGATTAACAATTCAACTCAGTAGTTGAATTAGTCTTAGAGGTCTTTTCCAGCCTTAACGATTCTGTGATGATGTGTGGGTGCCTAACACAAGAGAGAACGTTAACATGCTTGACAATAGTTATGTGGTGAACTTTGTTTCAATAACAGATGATTCAGAAATTTTATGTTTAAATATAGGTTCATATTAGGGGATTTGACTAGAAAGCAGAGGTGTCACCTTCTGAGAAATATCATGAAGCATTTCAAAAGCTTCTGGTCTCAATTCCATATAACGTGATATTTCATATCACTATGAAAAAGTCAGTAAGGACAAAAATAAAAGAATTTATTGACAGCTACATCTACTAATGCTTTGCTAGAGCTTTTGTTTCTACTGTCTTAAAAGTGAGTCATGTATTAAGTCAACATTAGAACTTAAATCTCATTTGTAGATCTTCCTTTCAGAGCTGAGATCCGAACAAGCGAGAATAAGCTGCTCTATCTGCAGGGCATATGAAGGAATTCTCAGTACCTCTCTGGCATCAACACTAAAAACTCTGTAATGGGTTTCTACATGCATTACCTTTTAACTCTCCTTTAAGATAATTCTTTTATGTGGGCAATACTCTCTGCTCGACATCTTAAATAGTTAAGAAATGGTGTGACTGAGAGCATTTGACAACAATGACAATAGGGCAAAGCACTAAAGGTCATAAAGCTTGCTGGGATCCCTGGAATTTTTGTTTGTTTGTTTTTATTGTTGTTTTTAAAAGTCTTATAAGAACAGAGAAGGAATATTGAGTTAGATAAAAAGTGGCCCTAAAAATGGAGAAAATAACAAAAGTTGAAGCAGACTTTGTGTATGTCTACAGTACATGGATACCTTCAGTGGATACCTGATGGAAATTATTTAGGAATGGAATTGAACCTAACTGAGCCTACATACCAGATATGATTACAACAATCTTATCATAACATTATTTCATATAGGGATCTGAGAACTGAAGAGAAGAGAGGAAAGAATTATCCCCAAAAGGTCAGAAAAAAAGACTTCAACACAGGACAAAAATCCTGTAAAAGCACAGTCCATATGATATGTATGCAGACTCAGAAGAGTGTCAGAGATTCACAGCAGTTCCCAAAAAAGTAAATCCTGTTCAGAAGGTAGCAATGGGACAAACTGCACAGTAAAACCAGAGAACAGGACACGTGCTGTACTAGCAATGTGTAAAAATAATTTACAAAGGAAAAAAAAAGATCTAGGACCTTTAAGTTGTTCTATAAATTGTAAATGTATTAATCAAGAAAAAGTAATAAAAGAGTGCCTTAAACTGGAATATAGATATAATAAAATGGTAAAATCAACAACAGTGTATTAATGTTCTGTAAGACTGTGAAAGACGGTGATAGCATAGTCATAAAAAAGCAAGAATTTTCCCTAAGTGACTACTGTGTCTAGAGAGTAAGTCCTCTGTGGAGCAGCTGAGTGAGCTGGGGTTGTTTAGCCTGGAGAAAAGGAGGCTATGGGGTGACCTTCTCTGCAACTACTTGAAAGGAGGCTGTAACAAAGTGGGAATTGCCCACTTCTCCCAGACAACCATCGTCAGGATGAGAAGATATAGCCTCAACCGTGCCAGGAGGAGGGGAGGTTCAGCTTGGATATCAGGAAACATTTCTTGTGTTGTTAAGCATTGAAAAAGATTGCCCAGAGAGATAGTGGTGTGACTACTCTGAAATTGTTCAAGAAATGACTGGACATGGCACTTAATGCCATGGTCTCATTGAAAAGGTGGTGATCAGTCAAAGGTTGAACTCAATGATCTTGGCAGTTTTCCAACCTTAACAATTCTCTGATTCTGTACAACACAGAAACCTAAGATCAATATGCTTACCTAAAGAAGCAGCTAAAAAAATAAAAGTGAACTTTGGTGGAATTCTAGTACTTCTTATAAAAATGAGGCACACAATATAATAAAAAAAGAAGTGACATATCATCAATAGGACAATATCTAAAATTCATCAAGCAACAGAAAGCAATCACCAAAAGAGGACTTTTTCAGACACAGATTCCAGCAAAGATTGATGCAGTAATTTATTACTTTTTCTTGATTAATACATTTACAATTTATAGAACAACTTAAAGGTCCTAGATCTTTTTTTTTCCTTTGTAAATTATTTTTACACATTGCTAGTACAGCACGTGTCCTGTTCTTTGGTTTTACTGTAATAAGAACATTAATTCAAAAAATAAAGATAAAAATTTTCACAGGATCTGAAATTATCTGAATATCAAGTTTTAATCACCAGAAGGGCAGTTTAACAGGCTTAATGGGAAAAGTAGTGGATCTAGAACAGAATTAATTGCCAGCAATGGTGAAGAAAGTACTAGTACTGAAGGAAGGATTTAGGTCACTGCTACACTTAGAGAAAGTATTGAAGTGAATCTCTAAGAAAAAAGATATTGTCAAGAGAAATAACTGAAGAGTTGTGTATGCCAGCAGCTTAGGCAATATAATATAGAGGCTTTAAATATTAGTGCAAGATACACATGGAAAGAAAAAAAAAAGAGAAAAGAAAAAAAAAACCAAGGATAGCAATTAAAAAACATGGTGCAATGGTCATGTTACTACAGCATAGTTACTGAATAATAAATACATTAAGAATAGGATAAAAAAATGCAAATAATTACTATAAAATAAGAAGAGATCATGTGGATATACAGATTGAGATATACAAACATGAGAATATGCACAGAAGAGTCAATTGAATCAAGTAAATTAAGAGTAAAAAAAAAAGGTGGGGGAAAAAAAAAATTACATTTTACTGGCAGCTGAATTGCTGAAACCCTCCCTAGCACACTTCTGCGTTGGATGACTGCATGCCTTCCTCCTGTGTTGTGCAGAAGGCAGTACAGGCCACACAGAGAGGCAGCCACCCACTCTGGAGGCTAGGAGAGCTGCACAGTCATCTTCCCAAAACAAGGAGGGCCGAAGCACTGGGCCAAGCTAGTTCACTCACTGAGATAGTTTAGACTTGAATGTAGCTTTAATGGTTATACTAAAAATCAACACACTTATTTGAAATTTTTCCAGTGAGTACAAACTTTCCCCAAGAAATAAAATTCCTTGAAATACATCACAAATCTCATTTGTCTCTGAAAGCACATTTTATTTACCTGCAAGTCACTGAATCAATAGGAAATTATTTCATAAATGGCTATGATGACGACATGAAAGAAGACCGGATTATAGAAAATAATTCCAGAACTGCCTGGAGAATTTGAAGGGACTAACATTGTCAGAGACATAGTCTCAATCTCTAAGTCAAAGATCCCTACATCTCATCAATACATACAAATATCTCAAAAGTGGGTGTCAAGAGGATGGTCCAAGACTATTTTCAGTGGTGCCCAGTGACACGACAAGGAGTAATGATCATAAATTAAAACACAAGAAGCTTTGCCTAAACATGAGGAAGAAATTCTTTACATTGAGGTGGCAGAGCACTGGAACAGGCTCCCCAGGAAGGTCATGGAGTCTCACTCTCTGAAGACATTTGAAACCCACCTGGATGCATTCCTGTGCAACCTGCTCTAGGTGACTCTGTCTTGGCAAGGGGGTTGGACTAGATATTCTCCAGAGGTTCCTTCCAACCCTAACTATACTGTGATTCTGTGATCCTGTGATTCAGTGATCTCAAGAAACAGAAAGACACTAAATGAATTAAAACTTAACTGTATATTACATTTGAAAAAAATGCATCTCTGGCTTCAGAAATCACAGGGATAAGTGTTTTTTAAAAAAAAACAGAGACAAATTTTGCATCTGAAATAAAAGCAAAAGGTCTTCCTACACAAAGATTCAGAGAAAAAACTTGAGCCTTATTGATAGTCACAGAAGAGTACAAATGTAAAGCCATCTATGCGCTCCCAAAACTAGATTTCACCTTGTATGTTAGAATGCAATTAATGAAGCAGACCACAGGCAAGAGAAGTAATAGGAACTAGCAGGAACTTTGCAAGATGAAAAGAATACTAAAATTGTCAAGGCTCTCCTTTTTCCATTCCAGAATGCTGAAATACTATGATAATATAACACAAATAGAGTGTGTTATTCTCTCCTGAGAATTTTTGATAAGACAATCAATTTTTTTTTTAAGTGGAAAAAATACAATTGGTCTCACTTATCTAGATTTCAGTGACTAGCATGAGAAATATGGCATTAGAAATTGCTACTTAAATGGGAGAATGCGAGAACTAGCGCAAGAATTTTAAAATTAGTAAGAAATTGGTAAAAAGAGAATAATGAGTAAGTGGCGAAAATTAAGGTAAGAGAAAAATTCCTACTAGAGTACCTCAAGAACTTCTGTTGGGATTTGCATTTTTCATTAACCTTGCCTCAAAAATCAGGATTTTTTAATGAAATGCAGTTTTATGAAAAGTGCAAGTGACATATTTAGGAGTTACTGTAAGAAGACTGGGATATAATACCTGGAGAACTATACAACCTTGAAAAAGATATTATACTGATTTCTAGTACAGACTTTATAGTATATTTCTTTGTTTTATTTTCAGCATGACTTTCTTGCATCAGAAACAACAAACAAAAAAGAACTGGCTTACAATGCATCTACAAACCCTACCTCCATTTCTGCCATATATCACCAAGAGGTTACTTGCATCTCATAGTATCTATATACCAGAATTATGCTGTTCTTTGTCCAGCAATGAAATGTCTTCAGAATTATGACATTTTATCCACTATGCAGACTACACAGGTACCTAGATAGATAACATAACAGGGAAGATTTGTCAACAGCATTGTTCACTTCATATGCTCTTGTAACACAAATCAAACCTGAAAAAAAAAATCAAAAGGGATACTATACAAGCATGACATTACTGTTTTATTGAATATCTTTTGCTGTTACAGGATTAAATTACTTGGGACAACCAAGCATTTGGTCAATCATGATGCTTTTATTCCAATATGGCAGTGAAGTATTCCTGGTAAAATTTCTAGTTAGGAATAACAGCAAAGCTGGCTCATGATTAATTTTCATTACCATATTATTTAGGTGTATGCTACAAAGAATTGTAATTAATTTTCTATCTAAAATCAATATTAATCTCAACTCCAAAAGAAAAGGAATAAACACCTGCAGCACTTGCTCAAAGACAAATGAGGCAAAAGTGAAATGTGGTGAATATTTGTGCATCAAACCTATTTCTTTTTAATTGTTTCAGACTCAAATTTTTATCAGAAAGAATCATCAATATATCTTACTGGCAAGCACATTCTCTGAACAACTACAGAATTGACTTCTTAAAAACCTAAGATCTTTTGGTGTTTTAACAGTTCTTGGTCATACTCAGTCTGTAACGCAAAGACTTTCAGTAGACAAAAAACGTGCATGATCTAAGTTACAAAGCATATTATCTTTACATATGTTTTACATCACCTGGATCTATGTATTTCCATATACATGGAAACGTTCAGGTTTTCAAAATTACCAAGAAGAATTGTATCCTAAAATAACATAGGTCTAGCCTTCTTATTAAAAAAAAAAAACAAAAACCACCTATAGCAAACCACAACCAAAAAAAAAAAAATCAATCTCCCCCACAGTTTGTGAACAATAATTCAAAAATTTATTCCCTTTGTCATTTAGTATAAAACTTAGAAAACTTTTCCCTATGAAAAGCTCTTAATAGCAGATGAAAGAAATCTCAGGATTTGAACAGTACACAGAAGGAATACCTAAAAATGTGATGAAGGCTTAGTGTTATTCAAAAAACAAATCACGGTTCTCCAAGAATCTTTTTCATTGCATAGCTAAATTATTTGCTAGACTAATTAAATGGTAACATAAGAAAGAATAAGTGCTTTTCAAGCTGTTAATTTCTAGAAACAGAGCTTTAATATTAATTCCTACATATGACACCAGTTTATTACAGAAGGGAGCTGGGGGATTGTTGTCTCTTTCTCCCTCTCCCTGTTTCTATTTCTCTCTTGGTGTTATGATCACTCTCTACCTCTATGCAAAAAGAATGGAAATTGAGTTGATCAATTTACCAGAAAATTCTGCTTTTGAAATGCAGCATTGGTGTTTATGTCTACATGTGGCTACACCTGTGAAATAAACAGGGACAGTGCATAGGGGTAGACAATGCGACACAACTGCCCACATTGATTACAGGCATCCTGTTCAGCATGTTTTTAACTCATGCCTCAACAGTGACCATGCACAGCTTGTACAAGTGCTAAAAAAACTACAGGATTGTAAACTACTGTGCTTCAGGATTATAAACTGTATGCTTCACAGCTGCTGAGGCAGCAGCTTCATCAGCACACACAAAGTCCCCAGAGGTCTTCACCTGGTCTGATCCCTGTGGCAGGTTTTACTTTAGAGCCTAGGGAGAGTGCTGGTTGGCACCAAAACTACAATCCTGTTTATGCAAGTAGAAAATTGCAGTAATGACAATCTGAGTGAGCACTTCTTGCTCACATGATGCTTGTGTTAATGCCAACAGAACATAAGAAATTAGGTGAGTAATATGAGCAGGCAAAGGGCTTGATACCCTCATAATTAAATTACTGAAGTAATTCACCCAAATGAGTTACAAGCTAAAGTACCCTAAATCGCTAAAGACTCTTAAACCTTACAAAGTTCTTCCAAATGAAAAAAAAGTATGACCTTTTCTTTGGGTTACCATGCAAGGAAAATAGTTTTGTGCCTGTGAGTTGAATGAACAGCAACTGGTTACTCTCTATATTTTAATATATAATATGGTGCTTGCTGACTGAGCAATTATCAATGGCTAAAAAAAGAGAGACATTTTAAATAAAATTACCCACACATATCCTTGCTCAATGTCAAGAAAATTTCAAGTTTGCTCTATGTCATAAAAATGAAGCTTCATTTTCAGTTCCTTACATGCAACCATTTACTTTAAAATTTATAGTTGTTTACAAGTTCTTTGTTGCACCAAAAATAATTGCCATTAATTCATTAAAACATTACATAGAACAAGTCATTAGAACGGCACATGGAAAAAACTCAAAACCATGAAGAAGCACTAATATAGTATAATGGCTCAGATGAAAAAAAGGAAAAGCTTCACTTTGGCAGTGTGGGTTGAAAATGGAGTGCTTCAGTAAAGTCTGTTTTCTTTCAGTTCAATGAGATTATTAACATGGATTTCAGTGCTACAGTCATGCAAAAACAGAACACTGTACCTTCAGGGATCACAATATTTGGTTTGCAATATGTCTTTCTGTAGAGAAACAGAACCATTACTTTTCCACACTGTTATTATTACACTATCAAATACTTATAATGAGAAAGTTTATTATCTTTTGTTATGCTTTCATAAAATATTAATAACCAGGAAAAAACCCTGTAACCTTAGGTAACCTAACCTTCTTCAGACAAAAGAGTATTTGAAATACTGTTTCTGTTAGTGATTGAAACTGAAAAACTAGAGTCCTATTGTCTATGCCATACATCCTCATGCATGTGTAATTCTTGAAGAACAAAATGGAGAAGTGTTCACTTTTTAAATGCAAATCCATATGTTATTCAAGATACATTATGCAAACCTGATTAGTCAAAATCAAAACTAGTAATAACTGAGCAGAGAACAACCTAAGTATTTCTACACTGAAGTTACATAAAAGGTAAAGGGAAGAAATCCCACTATTATTTTCTAACATACCTTCTCCCATATATTCTGAAGAAGGGTCTTATTTTACACAAAAAAAAAAAAAAAAAGTATTGATAAGGAGAAAGGAAAGCCGGTCATGCTCAGAGTCCCTTCTCTGCCTTTGAAGACTCAGGTTTATAAAGAAACTAAAGCAACTACTTTTTTTGTTAGCTAATGCTATCTTCATAAGAATGTATGATAAAACAGTGTATCATTGTAAAAGAGAAACCCTTAATGAACAATCACAACTGTATAGTTACATAGAGTTTAAAAAAATATCATTTAATAACATGAGATTTAATTTGAACTGCACCTAGAATAATGTGAGATCTTGGTTTTCCTCATCCATTACCATGCTGGCTATGACAACTATCTTAAGGAGTTTCAGGTCACTTATATTTCTAACTGAACTTTTTAAAGCTTTATGTTAACCTTCAACTTCCTTTATAATTTAAATATTTCTTTCTCTAATTGGTAAGATTTCAATGATCATTCATTGTCTTTGCAAATGATCAGTTCACTGCTACATACATGGGAAATAGTCCCTTTATGCAGCAAGCAGACAAGTCTTTCAGCATAGAGAGTATTACATGCAAAAGAATTAAAAAACTAAAAGGTAGCTATGAAAATTATTAGAAAATGAGACAAGAAGGTTGTCCCACAGTACTGATACTGTCCACATGTTAGAAACCCAAGCTGACTTTGGTGGGAACTACCATCATTCAGTTCCACCTACAGTTAGACAAATTAGATTTTAATATGGCATCAGTTTTAATATTATTTATTTTAGAATACAGCAGAAAACATGTGTTATACCTTCTTCACAGAGAAAAATGCTAACGCATCTCTATAACAGCTGAACAGCCATCTGGAAGATCATACTCACACTGCAAGCATATGCACATCTACTGGCTGATCTTTCTTTATATAGAGCTGCAGCTGCTTCACAGATGCTGAGGCAGCAGCTTCATCAGCACACACAAAGTCCCCAGAGGTCTTCACCTGGTCTGATCCCTGTGGTAGGTTTTACTTTAGAGCCCAGGGAGAGTGCTGGCTGGCACCAAACTCTATGTCACCCACATAGTATTCCTTTCAGACCGTCTTGGTTTCTAATTTGTCATGACCATCAGGATGGACAACCTCCTGGACCTTACTGGTACAAAGCTGTACAGAAGCCTATCGATTGCAGGTGCAGAAGCTGCTGATCAACTAGGCTTGAAACCTGCAAGCAGTCCTCCTGAAATTGCAGTTTATTCTCCTCTCTGCATCAATATGAACTTAAAAAATGGGCTATCTTGAATGTCTATGCTTCAGAAAGAAATTTATAAAACATATTAAGTATGTTTTTCAAAATGAAAAAAGGGAAAAGAAAGCAAAAACAATTTATTGACCAAAATACATAATAGGGGATTGGTTTTAATGTACATGCTTGCTGCATTTCCTACATATTATCTAAAAACAGGAAACACTTCTGTGTCTTCAGTTTATTCCCTGCACAGTTTTTAGTTGTGCAAGGAGACCGTCTTTCATATGTTGCACTCCCAACAACCTGTGCTAATGGGAGGTTCAGGTCTGAGAGAGGAGGCCAAGAGAATTGAAACTACACTGGAGACTTTCCAAATGCCAGAATGAACATAAGTAAGCCATCACTTCTTATTGTTAACAATTTCATTTTCATTGAGTTAAACCAACAAAGTGGGCACCTATACTGAATTTATTAATTTTCTTTTCAATAAATGAATACAAAGAAGCTGGTTAAAAAGTAGTTCTCACTCTTTAACAAAGGAAATACGGCAAAGCTAAAGTCTTTATGACTGATTTCTTTCCAATACGTGAAACTCTCATCCACCATTCAGAATCCTTTGGAATTCTCTTCCTCCTCAAAATACTTTTGTCATTCTTGCCTGGGATTCCTCATACAGCTCAGCTGACAGTCCATACTGAGGTTTTGTAAAACTTTGCTGAGAATAACCTATGTATTTACCATCTGCAGTCTCTTCAGATGTTGTACAGATGTGACATCAAAGTTAAGTTTCAACATTGTGACATCAACATTTAAGTTTCAATAAAATGCCTGTTTCTAAACTGCATACTAAAAGGTTTATGTCCTAAATGTGCAATTTCTTGTTATGTGGGGGCTGTGAAATTGCCAATTCTACACTTCTCTTTCAAGCAGGCATGAAGTCCCCTTACAGTAAGCTACTGAACACCAATATTAATGTTTGGATTAAAAATCTCTTTGGAATAAAATAATTACTCTTTTAATTAGACATGAAAATCATAATCAGCTCCTGAAGTATTATCTATTACTGTACATTACTTACTAATTTAACAAATTACATCATTGTATTTTCCCTCTGCTTTTTTGCATTTTATTACAGGGAGCACATAAAGTAACACCTTTATGTGAGGGTTTTGGGATCCTTTGGTATGAAAGGTACTACATAAAGACCTGAAATACCCTGAAATTCATTTATTGTGATGCATTTTATCAGAATTATCTGATAATTTTAAACTCATGTTAACCAGCATAACTGCCCTTCCTTTCTCTGTCTCAATTTGAACTTTATAGTGCTGCCCATAGTGCTCTCCCATCTAAGCTGATGTAAGCATGTGTGATACACATGATGAACCAGACTGGGCAGGTTTTAGGCAAAACTGACCATAAAATTAATATGGCAACCTTTTCTTTAATTTCTCTATCAAGTGAAGGGGAAAACCAGTTCATCCTAAATGCCATCAGTTAATCCCAATTTAGTTCACTGAGTGGTAATGTGAATGAATAGATTGGCTCACAAAACATAGAGATAAAGGCACAAACCATCAGAAGAGGTTAGAGAATAGGAGTGTCTCATGGTATCACTACTGGATTAAATGTAGAGTTAAATAACGGCATCACAAAGAAGAGTTGAGCGTTGAATATAAAATGGAAAATCACAAAGATTCATAATGAGCAAGTTGAGCCCAATTTTCCTCTGAAAATGCAAGAATTAAAGATTAATTGAATAGTCAGGTCAATTGCTTGGTTTAATACCATAAAACATTACTTGACTGAAAAAAAAAAAAAGGTAACAAATTTTTAAAACTTTCAAAGCTTAGGTAAAATCTTAGTACAGAAGGGAAAATACTAAGCCCTGCTCACAGATAAAAAGAGATAATTAGTGGTCATAAAAACTAATTTTAATTATAATTTGAACATGCATAGAAGAAAAAAAAATTAAGACGCCCTGCAATTAGTTTGTGAAATAAAACCCAAAAATCTAGACTAAAAGTAACTATAGAAGTCTGTCAATAACATAATTTGAAGACAAGCATATCAGAGACTGTACTACATTGATATTAGATCACAAAAAAAGTTTCAAAACTCAAAACTTGAGCACTGAAGTCCTAATTGTTATAAAAGCTTCTTGTATAACACTTAAGTTTGATAAAATACTAATAGTCACAGAATTTTGAGCAACATCAGCCAATAAAACGTGTCAAGCACTTACTAGAGACTTTTCCAATTTTGCCAGCATAACAAATCTGTGCAATCTTCTGGACCTGACAGACTGTTGATGACTTATTAGTAAAACACTAAACCAAACCAAAAAACCCAACCCAAACCAAATCAGAACACCTACACAAAAACATAAATGTCGGGAAGGAACACAGCAGAAGTCGCCAAATCAAATAAACCTCCTTTTGTCTTAAGCTTACTACTTACACAAGACTGATTCTAGTTACATTAGAAAAAATGCAAAGCTTATTCTTTCATGCTCACACAGAGCTCAGCTAATTTTGGCTTGTTTTACAAATGAGGAGATGCCTTCAGTAAGCAGAAGCAAAAAGAACTGAAAATACTCCCGCAATTACAGATTATGAGGTGCACAAGTCTCTGAAAAGAGAGACTACATTTCACTGTGATCCCTAGTGCTCCCAAATCTGAGTATGTTCCCCATCAACAAAACCTGAGCCCACAGGATATCAGTAGTTCATCTTGGTAATCTGTGACTCTGTCATCTACAACTAACTTGGCATGAAATCCATAATAAAGATAATGAGAAACTATTTTGGGAACAAACTGCAGGTATATCCAGTGGACAGCTATTCTATTATAAATACACCAAATAAAACAAATCTCAGGGATGTACCCACAACTCCGTTCACTGAGCTTGCAAAACCAAGAGGTAATTCTGTAAGTTACATTTATTAATGGCTGCAGTAAAAACTAGAACCTCTTTTGTATCCACCCTCCCCTATATACTACCAGAAGCATGCAATGATGTTCTTCTTCAAAAACCCCAAACCACCTGGATTTACAACACAAGAAACAATAAAAACTGTGACACCGATTAACCATGTGAACAGTGTCCTTTCCTTTCCTTTCCCTGTAGCCTCCTTTCTTCATCTTCTTTTGAGCCAAGAAGACCTTCTGGGAATGCCTTGTGCCTGTCTGAAATCATTTCCTTAACTCTTCTTGGCATTGAGACCAGCTAAACAGTTCATAATCTGGAGTGTCAAGTTTGAAATATTACAGGGGTTTTTCATTGTAAAGATCTTAACTATATTTCTTCTTGGAGGCATGGATTAGTCCAAATCACTATCTTTTTTTCCATTTCCTTCCTTTTATTCTGCAGCATATAGATAATCCTGACATAATAATTCTTGCAGAGATTTGAAATAAGACATAAGGTACAAGAAAGCCACATTTAATTGCAGGTGTAGTGAAAAATTTGAATGGAGACCAAAAAGCAGCATCATGTAAATCTCTGGATGAATAAGGAGGACCAAACAGAGTAGAAAATAATGGACAGTTTATGAAAGCAGTTGGAGCACTAAAATAAATAAGGCAATAAAATTATTGGGAGGACAAGTTAGCTTAGAGATAATTATCTCTTGCTGTGAAACACATACAAGAAAGTTAAAATTAGGCAAGGTGAAGTAAAAGACAGAAGAAGATCAATTTCATTTCACTTCCACAAACTGAACCAACATTTCAAATTGTCATAAAAGACTTGTTGTTAATTGCCATTATTGATCACTTCAGTTGTGTGGCTGTGTTCCACATAGCCTCTGTTACTCAGCTGTGCTGCAAAATGAGACATGTTTTGATTCATGCATTCTTAAACTGAAACTGAACCCTAAATTTTCAATGTCTATGTGTGTCTACCCCACACTTAAGGTCTTCTCAGTCCAGCTACTTAGCTTCTCTTCACCCATCCTGAATAAATGTTGTCGTCTGTATGTAGAATAACTCACCAGTGAAAAAAACCCCAACATTTGGTTCTCCCCTTTTCCAGGACATTCTGAAACACCCTGAAGATTGATGCCTGCAGCAAAACAAGCTGATAAGTCAGTAATGGCATTCATTTAAGAATGTTTTTTCTTCATGGAAAATTGCTTTGAATGTTTTGAATGATTTCACTTATTAATAAACAGTGACTGAACCGGAAGACTGCAATATAATTTTTTCTACTTGATTTCTAGAAATAAAATAGAGATGCCAGAAGTGCTGCACAGTCAGGGTCTTTCTGAATACATTAACACACAACTGAGGCAAAGCCTGAGTTTCAAGATCTTGAAGAGACAAACAAGAACTTACTTAGTTGAAATTTTGATATGTATTCAAAGCCAAAACCTCCAATGCATAGCTGGTAAAGCAAACATAACTTACAGAGTTCTTATAATTGAAGTAAAATTCACAGCAAGTATGTTATCATTATACAGAACATGTTTGTGCAAACAGAGCACAGTGCAGTGCCAGTTAGGAAGCCATTTAAATACATGCTGAGCTACTTGGACAGAAATCCTGTCTTGGATTGCAGACAAAAAGCAGAGCAAAACCCATAAAAAGAGGCATTGACACATGAGTAAAGGAACAGTGCCTAGGTGAGGTGCACATCTAAATGGTAGCCTGCAGTAGTTACAGAGAAAATGCATTACCTTTAGATCTGATCCTACAAAACAAGAAAATATCACTTGAGCTAACACACAACTGCAAACACTGAATATTTTTTTAACTATGCAAAAGTTAAAAATAAGTGTTAAAAATAATTTTCAGTCATAAAACTGAAAGTACAAAGAAAAGTGTAAATATATATTTAATATATCTTATTAAAAATACTGAGAATTCGGTTGCTCTCTAATTCTACTATTCCAGAGTATCTGAAGACTAAATTACAAATACTGATCCAAATATTGGTTTGGGAAGTTATATTCATTTCTGACAGTGAAAAAAGTATTTGCTCTTTGAATATTTGTGTAAAAATTGTTTAGTATTTCTCAAAAGTACACAAAAACATGCATCTGTCACATAAATCTAATGGTCTTTAGTTTGGGATGGGTTGGGTTTTGGTATAACTAGCAGGTGAAGAAAAACTCCATTTTGTGGCTCTACTCAATAGCAAAAGGCTCATCAAGATGAGGTAGAGGTAAGTTTAAATTGGATATTTAATGCTAAAATCACCAAAGTTGCTTTTGCCACAAGTACCTGTACATACCTGAGCCCAATGTCTCATCTCCAGCCTAATCTGTAACAGATCAGAACTAGAGAATTTCAGTTTATGGTCCCAGAAATAACAAGAAATGCAAGGCCCTATGAAGCATGAAACCTGCCACAATGGAATGCCACCTCTTCAGTAAAGTTACGATTTCATGCAAAGGATTTACCAGGACTAGATTAACCTACCTGATCTTTGTTAAATTATCTTACTGTCATGTATGGAAAGAATATAATTCCATAAAGTTTATAAGTCTTCATCAATTTTAACTCAGCATCAAAAAAATCCCCCTAGAAATCAAGTATGGGCTTATAAAGATGCAAGTTGCAATTTAAACAATTCTACTCAAGTAATACAGAGAAGCATCTTTGTCACTTTTACCCCTTTAACATCAAAGATAGTGTGATTATGTGCTCAGGTTGTCTTCATCAGGAATTAGAACATGCAGATGTACCTTCTTAACCACAGTCTTTGTTATTTAATAGTTTAACCTCAGACTAGCATTTCCTCTTCTGCTTTCACTGTGTCACATAGAAAATGATGTATGCAGTGCACAGGCACACAGCAAATCCAGTATCTTTAAACCAGAACAGTATTTTCATTCAGAAACATACTCCATCAACTGCAGATGTCCTCTCAGTGCTTTCACTTTTTGTTGATGTCTAATGCAAAAATACTTAATTTAATTTTTGATAACAAGAACAAAATGTCATTGCTGCATTTGCTTTTCCAAAGTAAAGAGAAATGTTGCCATACTACCAGTATAACTTAGTAGATATGTTCAGGACTTCCAAATAGCTGCAGAGATAAGAGAAGTCATTGTGACACCACTATGAGAACAAAATTTGCATGCAAGGGAAAAAGTAGTTTTCAAGCTAGTCAGTGTCAAACTCGCTTTTAAATTTAGTCATCTAAATCCAATGTTCCTTTAGTGTGTGGGTATGTAGGAAATCTATCTTTTACTGGCAGAACTGAATTTCAAAGCTTGCTTTGCAAAATCTGGGTTTTTTATATAAATAAAAACAACCATGTGTCCCATTTTAAAAGGAAAAAAAAAATCATGCTTCATGGGTAAGATTTGTTTTTAAAAAATTATTTTTAATGGGGACATATGAATTACCAGACATAAAGCTGTAATCCATGTACTGAACTGTTCTCCAGCTTTTCAAAGGAATAAGAAATATAAATTTTCACTAGTTTCCTACTGTATTGCAAGTTCTCTTAAGAACTGTTCCATAACAAGGAAGAACAAGGTTAAATTTCTCATTAAACATTAATTCAAGATTTAGTTCCTGAATAAAATAATTCTTGATTCTTTAGCAAATTTGTGCAGTGCCCCTGAGGTACCACAGCCCCTTTAAACTAAAACTAGCACTAATAGCTTTATGTGCATATCTGCATATCTATATTAACACATTAAGGTCAAATTACAGTATATCAAGTGCTGTTAGTAATTAACTGTGGTCCTGAAACAGCTCTCTCTCTGAGGCAAATGCAAGCCTTTGCTGGTTTAAACAGGAAGAAGAGTGAAATAAAAAGTGTAAAATAGATGTGCACCATATATGCAAATATAAATATGTTTGTGATTGAATGTATATAGATTGAATGACAATAGATTGTCAGTTACTCCCTTTGCAGATACTGTATCAGTTTTTTCCTAAAATGTTGTCTTACTCACATACAAAATATTCTAATTTTTATTTTCAAATTAAGAGCCAGAACTATCAAGCCAGAAATAACAAATATACTACAATTTTAAGTTCTTATTTCAGTTTATACCTGTTTACTCAGCTTGCGCTGCACAACACAGTATAAAGTCACTCTTCATATACATCCTAATTTAAGCAGCCCTTTTCTCTGTGGGTTCTAGACTGTTCAAATTATGTGACCCTTACGGTGCATTGTTCACACTGAATTTAAGAGCTAAAGACAGGAATGGAGAGAAGTGGAAGAATAATGTATGCATGCACCTGTTTCCTGTCTAGAGACAGAACTGGTGTAATTTATGTGTACTTCTTTCAATCAGGGTGACCTTAAATGTTCTGAAGTTGTGCTGTGCCCTGCTATATGGACTTAAAAGAAACAAACATCAGTCTGTTTTTTAAAAATACCTTCAAGTATGTACATACTATACACCCACACCACTAAGTGTGGATAAGAAGGAGAAAGCAATGTTGATAGGATGAAGAAAACAAATGCCTTTATTGAAAAGGCACAGACAACACTTGCTTGTTATGCACAAAAAATAAATAAATCACAAAAAAATTTATATATGAGAAAAAATGTTGCCCATTTTCCCAGTTTTCCCTTTTATTCTTCAGATCCTGTAGAACTGACACACAGTGTCTCTTCAGACAGGAGTGAAAGAGAGCTGCACTGTAATTCTTACAAGACAGCATAAGACCTTATTGTTAAACATACATAACTTCAAGACAATGATTACTCACCTATTCTAGCTTAAACAGGTCGCAGTAAATTCTGACAGTAACTTTGCATAAATATTACCTGTGGCCTTTTTAGCAGTCATACTTTCTAGTGTCTAGTGAACTGTCTCATATGGATTGCAATATATTCAGACTCAGCCTATGGGTGTACTAAATGCAGGAGGTGTGCTGTAATTGTACTAATCATTGTCTCACTAAATCACAAACCATAGCAGAGAAGTGTGAATGCAGCCAGGCAGTAGTTCTGTCCTTGTATCACATATCAGCAATTCCTATTTTTCTTTTGACACTGAAGATGATGGTGGGCCAAAAAAGATGCCTTGAGCATTGACCTAGAGACTTTGCAAAATTAGTGGTCTGGTCCACTCAAACATTTTTTCACATAGACCGATTGTAATGTAATGAACTGATAGAGAATTTTGCTTCTCCTCGCATATGATAGAGAATTTTTGCTTCTCTTCTTGCCTTGGGTAAGAGTTTGCAGAACTGTTGCAAAGCTCAGCTGCTTGCAGGAGCTCCAGAAGACCTCCTGCACACCACCAAAGGCAGACAAACAAGCCAGAATTGTTACAGTCCCAGATGTGGCAGGAAACAGCTCACTGTATAAGGAATGCTGAACAAACCCTATCTGGATACTGAAGGACCAGCCAATTGGTGCCAGAAAAAACTCTGCCTGGATATCAGAGAACTGGCAGCTGAGCATCCAGGACTAGGGTATTTAAGACAGTGCCCAGGGTTGTCAGGTGTCCAGTCCTGGACTCCTACTACTGGTCGTGCTTCTGCTGTTCCTGCGATTGCTGCTGCTCCCCAGACTCCTGCCCTGCCTCTTCTGTGACCCCTTCGACTGCTGCCACTGAGGAGACATCCTGCCCACCTACCCTGCTTCTTCAGCCTGCAAGCAGCTTCTCCTGGTAGTGGCAATCTTTCCTGTGCTTCTGACCATAGCCTTTCAATTTTCCTACTTTCTTCTCTCCCTGCTTTTTCCTTTGCTTTTGTTTGTTATTAGAATAAAAGTTAATTATCTGTTTGGACCCCAGCATTTGGTATTGTGTACCTTAATCACACTTCCGGATACCATTTAAAGAACCACGTTGCCCTTTGTATTCAAGCAGATCACAACGCACAGCTCTTTTTACATCTCTGGGAACACAACACCATTGCGGCACACAAAGAGGGGATCATGTCAGGCAGCCTCACAGTCATTCTAGAAAAAAAAATTGGCTAGCACACTTAGTATGCTCTTCCAATTTCAAAATCACTAGTGTCTCAGGTCTTCACTGACTTGGCATGAATTCAACCTCTGTAACAGTTACAAGACTGTTAATTTTCATATTTTTCTAACAAAACTGAGCAATTGTGTATTTCCAGTACATACACGTTTCCAGAACTGCAAAGATTCATGTTCTTAGTATAGAAAGATTTCAGGTTCAATTACTAATTTTGGTGTGATTGTATTAAATACAGTTTATTTTGAGGTCATTCTGTGCAGTTTAATGAACATGCAGCAAATCAACTTTCTAATTGCAAAGCCTTTTCCAGCAGACCTTAATGTTTGGGGGTTTGTGGGGGTTTCTTGTTTGCTTTTTTTT
>VWZF01002279.1:47418-222136 GCA_013396755.1 Sclerurus mexicanus | reverse complement strand
TTGTGTGTGTGTGTGTGTATGTGATGCAAGCAGGTTTAAAAAGAAAAAGGGAAAAAAAAAGGAAAAAGTGGCAGATACATTAGTAGCAGTCCACTTGCCAAACAGTGATTCACTACTAACAAGTTGCACTTCCTTACTGTAGAGGATCAGACCTAAGCATGTGTTGCCTCAAACCTGCTGAGGATTGCTACAGGAAAGGTGTGATGGGAGGAGAGGGTCCCCCAGAGGTGGGACAGCGCTGTGCTGAGCCATCTTACTGCTCTGATTTGAGACTTGTGCTTAGTCCTGCCCCACCTCACTTCCTGGAGAAGGGCTGGCTGTGCATGTATGAGCAAAACAGTGTAAAAAAGCCACTTTACCTAAGGGCGTGCACCAGGTTAACTATAAAAAGGAGTGGATCAGGCTCTCACACTCTTCTTTTTTTTCTCTGGCTCTTTGGCTCTTTTTCTCCTCTATCTCATTTTCTTTGTCTTGCAACCTCAGCTCTGGATCATTCATATGGCAGCACCAATGCGGGATCTAAGGACTGATGATATTCTCTGTTTTCTTCCCTTGCTTTGCCTGGGCAAAGCACAGCTATCATATTTCACCCCATACACTGTTTTGAAGTTTATTGTGGGAAGAGGGAGCTTGTGAAGGTGTTTATGGCTTGTGAATCAGCACCTTTATGTAGTGGTGTCATGGCTTGTGAGCCAGCACCTTTGCTTGTGTGTTGTGGCAGATGAGAACTTATTGCAGTGTATTGAATAAATTTAAGGGCTTGTTAGCCAACACCTTGCAAGTCTAAAGCAGTGGGCTGGTTGCCAGAGTTAAGGCAACTGTATAACAAAAGCATAAGTGTTCCCTGGCATGTGTCCAATCTTTGCTCAGCCTGATAAAAATGTACATCTCACCCCCTATCAGTGGGTCATGAGAATTACTAATAAATCACATAGGCCTTTTCATTTCCTTAGAGGGAACTAAATTTACATCTCAGGTTAATATGCTCTAACCAACTTACTACAATTTCAGGGTCACCAGATTAAAAGATTCCATATGGAAACTCTTCTTGCTTCGCTTTATATCTTTATACACCATAAGGGAAGAGTATAGAGGTATTTGTATGTCTGCAAATACAAAAAACATAAATACATGCAACAAGGAATACTGTATTATTTTGTAGTTCAGATTATGCACAATGCCACAGACAGAGGGAGAGAGAGAGATGACCAAATGTTAGACCAGCAGCAGTGAGGTGCAGATCAGATTTTAAGTCCTTGTCTTGGTCCTAAGGGACCAAGGGACCAAGACACAGAGAACAACCAGTCAGAGCATCTAAAATGGGGATGAGGGTTGGGTGTGTGTTTAAAATCCATCAAGGATGAAAAATAAACTGGTTTTCACAGTTTGCTGAGATTTTAAATCCTAAAATTAAATAAAAAGTGACTAAAAAACCTCACAAAAACCTTCACTCCCAGTCTCATGGGTAGTGTACAAACACAAGTCTTCATTCTTTTTCTTTCAATAAAATGCCTGAATTGGAAATGGAAAAATTTAATTCAGCTTCCTTTTGTTTCAATTCAGTGAACATGACAAACAAGAGTAACTGGCTTGCATTGAGTTGAAAGCTAAATTCTTAAAACAGGCTTGGTTATTACTCGTCCTGAGTAAAGAAGTATAAACTCTTGTTGATACAAGAAGCTAAAAATTAATTCATTATATATATATATATTTATATATAATGGAATAAATCTTTCTTTTTATCTGCTAGCAAATTAGTTACAGCCATAATTTTTGTTAGTGTCTTCCCTCAGCAATAATTCCTTGACTAAAACTCATTTTGAGCACTGACTTTCTAAAGCAAGGAGGTTTTGTCTGGATAGAAGTCCACATGGGAAGTCTGTTCTCTGAATGAATGATAGTAACTCTGAGAATTTCAATCCCAGTGTGATTACTCCAATTTAAAAATGAGAAATTAATTTGTAGGAAAAGGATGAATACTTTTTTCTATACCCACTGTGTCTAAAAGCAAAACAAACCAAAGAAAAAACTCCAAACCAAACAAACAAGCAAGTCCAAAATAAATTAATGTACATGGCACATTCTAAATTTAAGACATGTATCTGGAACATACAGTGTTTCTTATTCTGTTTCTTTACTTTTTCCTGTTGTCTACAGCTACAGAATACCTTGGGAAAAAGTTCAGTAGGATGCAAACAGTCAATAATTTATTAAGGTACCTCAGTAGTACATTGTAAAGGCTTCAAATCCAAAGCAGTGTAAAAAAAAAAAAAATTACTCTTGGAAAAATTACAATTTTTATGTCCATCCACTGTCTGTAGAAAAACTGTAGTTTTCTAAGATATATTGCTCATCCCTGGACTGCATGTTGCTTTCAAAATACAATTTAAGTTCATACTGAACTTTGTGGATCACCCACATCTCTATACCCCATTAAAACTACAGTGGAATTGATGCTACAAAACATTCATTGCTAACAATCACTTAACGCATCAAGCTAAAACAATCTAATAAGGCAAAAGCAGGTGAATATGGGTATACTGTAGTGGTGGGCAGGATCCCTTGGCCAAAACAGGGTACACAGCTGATTAGAGGCCTTAATCCAGAGAAGTTTCTAGACCATGACCGTGTATGACAAGTTCTTTCTCAACAGGAAACCCCTGTGTGCAGTGTTCCTCAGAGCAGCAGGTTTGTGATGAAGTCTAATCTTGGATCTGGCAAGGCACTCAAGAAGACTTCCTGGAACCGAGTGTTCTCACCCTTCCACTGGGTGACTGTTTTTCTACTGGATATCCATGAGTGACCCTTTGACTCTTCGGGTGAAGCAAAGCCACCACTGGGTACCCAAGTGAGAAGTCTGTGTGTGTGTGAGAGACAGAGAAAGAAAGAGAGAGGGGTGGGGAGATAGAGTGTGTGCACACAAAAGTGTGCGCATCATTCATCATTCTTGTCCATATATTAACAATATCCCCAACTGGTAATACTGAACCTACAATCTGTTAAATGTCTTTAGAGTGTCATTGTGGTTACCCCATTGCTTTTTAATTTTGGCCATTACTTGCATATTAAAGCTATTCTGAGTTAGTAAACTGCTTGCAGTTGTTTTTGTGTACCTCCACAGTAAATTTAAATTAATTTTCAAAGACTAACAAGTTCATAAATAGTCTCCATACCATATATATAGATATATATATATACAGTTTATATCAGATATATTATTTTGACTCTTAGTTCTTCATTGAATTTACAGATTGCATTGATTTTTGTACATATTTCTTAGTTAAAGGTGGCGGATACTGCAGAGCTGTGCTGCTTATCATCATTGCAATTGGTCCATTTCTAAGCAATTCCTTATTCAAAACACAATGAAAGGAAACTATTCAATAAATTAGAGTTCTTCTAGGTGCTTATATTGATTTTGCCTGGCAAGGTTTTGGTTGTGGGATGGATCAGGCTACAGGAGCTTCTCTAGGAGCTTCTCTCATGTCAGGCAGAGGACTGTACCGTGTGGAAGGGAGCTGTGCTGGAGCAGTTAATGAGGAATTGCCTCCCATGGGGAGGACCCACATTGAAGAAGTTCACTGATTTCTGTCTCACATGGGAGGGACCTCATGCTGGAACAGGGGAACAGTGTGAGAAGTCCTCCTTCTGAGAAGGAAAGAGTGGCAGAAACAACATGTGATGCACTGACCACAACTGCCATTCCCCATCCTCCTTGAGACACTGAGGGACATAAAGAATCATGTACCAAGAAAAGCCTGTGAAGAAGAGAGGCATAGGTGTCAGGTGTTTTCAAGATTGGGTTTTACTTCTCATTATCCTACTCTGATTTGATTAGTAATAAACTCAGTTATTTTCACTAAGTTAGGTCTGTTTTGCTCATGGTGGTAACGGGTGAGTGATCTATCCCTCCCCTTATCTCAACCCATGAGCCTTTTGATATATTTTATCTTCCCTGATCAGCTGAAGAGGGGAGTGATAGAGCAGCTTTGGTGAGCACCTGGTATCCAGCCAGGGGCAAATGACCAACAGTGCTACAGAAGTGAGCCTTTCTTTTATAACAAGGCAGAGGATGGGATCACAATGGATTTGTACTGTATGAATCATAGAACAATAGAATGTTTTGGGTTGGAAGGGATCTTAAAGAGCATTTCATTTGAACCGAACCATCATGGATAGGGACACCTTTCACTAGACTAGGTTGCTCAGATATGTCTACCATTCCTCTTAAATCACTGGGTCTTACTTCTCCAAAATGCTCACAAAGTTTTCTGAATGACTTGGCATAAAATAAGATGAATTATTGATTCTCTTGTCTTCTCCTTCCCCAGGAAAAAGAAAAATCAGGTACACTCTTTTTGATTGTTCCTGTACTGCCGAACTTTCTCTGCATTGTTCTACTTGTCAGGTGTTCACATGATAGTAGTACCTACACATTACTTTTCAGCTTCATTAAGTACTAACCAAACTCATACAAAATGGGTATTCTACCTCAGAGCATTACTCCTGAAAAATTAAAAGTATTGGCCTGAGGTAATACCAGCTAAACTTTTTGTAATTAAAGTTGGCTTATGCTGTGTAAAGTACTACAGTAGAACATTTTTACTAAAACATTAATTGATCAGGCATTCACAACGGAAAAAAGAAATCTTATTTTCAATTTGTAAGAGAACACGTGTAAACAAATTGAACATGTTTCCATATGATTTTTTTTAATTTGTTTGCTTCCTAAATACAGTGAGTTCTTTATACAGTCAAAGGTAAGGCATAGGCATCTCCTGAAAACAATTAATACAAGAAGGAATATGTTACTGTAATGAATATAGGATAGTTTAACATCTGAGTTAAGGACTGCAGCAGTAATGGTGATCCCTTCATAGTAGCACCAGCTTTGGCAGTGACATAAATTTAGATTAGCATAAAAAACCGTAAACTACAATGTTCCTTAAGTAATTTTGGCACCAGTGACCAAAGACTTTCTAGGTCACTATGTAACATACAAAACAGCTACAGTCATTGAATCTAGTAATGCAATTCTTGTAAAACAGAGTTTAAATTGAAAATGTGTTGCCTTTTTTGGGAAAAAGAAAAAAAAAGTGGGTTTTTTTGTGGCTTTTTTTGCTTGCAAATATGTTGATGCCTGTATTTTGGGACAAATTTACCTGGTATTGTTTGTTCAAAGCATTTAAAGCAGATATTACTTGGAAAGCAGGTTTGCTTAGCTGAGACTTTTCAGTTAGATCAAGTCATCAATATTGAAAAATGAGAGTGGCATGAGAATGCCTTGATAATCATTATCATATATTACCATTGCCAGCAATGGCCAGTAATTTCCCAGTGCTAAGTTAGAGGACAATGATACCATGACATTTAACATCAGCATAAGATGTACTTGTATACAAGAACTGGACATGTACTGTACATGGACTAATCTTTTGTACATTAGTAGAGAAAAGAGAACATACTGCGTAACAGAAAATTGCATGAAGACTTGAAAACATCTTACCATTAACAGTGTTTTATGGGGAGATATCAGAGCTCTACTTTTAAGGAATGGAACTCAAAGGGGAATTTTATTTTACCCTTATTACTGCACCTTGCTATGTGCTTAATTACATTTGTATGTATTACTTTATTAAGCATGGTAATCATAGTCACAGTGTAGCATAAAAAGATTTTGCTTACAAAGAAATGTAATGATTAGAGATCTAATGAAATACCAATGATCATGTAAATGGAAAATACTTTAAAATGAACTTTGATAAAGACGGGAAAAGTAGTGGTGCCAAAAGGCCTCATTCATGTGAATATCTTATGAGTTGGTTCCTATATATTTGAATGGAAAAGTCTTCCTAGGAAAAACACATTCTAAAGAGTTAGCTGACCAAGGACTGATAAATTCTGCAGTGTAACAGAACTGTTCATTCTACATGTATGAATAATCTGGCACTGAGAACCTGCTAAATCCCTAGAGTGACACTACACACCCAGTACCCAAAAACAGGCTGAGTAGCTCAGATCACATTCAGGAGGGTGGTAGCTTCTATTTGCATATAAATACTATTGGATTATGATGACATAAGTCTGAGTTAGGACCTTCGCGAACATCTACCTCAGAAGCCACTGGTGGCTCCTAGGTCCAAGCTAGTCTACTTCAGTCCAACAGTTTTCTTCAGAGTATGTAGCTGAGGTTCATCTTCCAACTGTTGTCCCATCAGTGAATGTGTGAGCAAACATTTTACGTGACTGTGATGTGACTAGTTATAACGTTTATGACAGCTTGACTCCACTGCTAAAAGCAGCTTTTCAAATAAAAAATATTCATAGAATTATCAGTTGTAATCTGACCTCCCTCAGATCCCACTCCCTACCTCATTAAAGAAATGTAAAAAAAAAGGAAAAATATTATATATACACACATACATATATACATACACACATATATATGTATTCTTATACCTTGACATGAGTTCTGTAAAGAACTATGAGTGTCCACACATGGAATGTTCAGACTACACATCTGGTCTTGTTATCACTGCTCAAATTTGGAACAGTGCTGCTCCTACTCATTGCTATTAGAATAGTTAAGTAGTTTTGCAGAACAGGAGATGTGGTTTTTAACTCTATCCCGAGACTGAACTATCTGCCCCAATAATTAACAATACATACCTCTTTGAGAAGGAATTATTCATTGACTGTGGATTGGGGAATAAAGTCTAGACTAACCTCAGGAACACAGAGTTGGTAATCTCATTATTTTTACTCAGGGTTTCAGGTGCTATCCTTTTGTTTAAATTTCTAATATATTTTAATTGTCTATTTAATAATAACCTACCATGCTGAGTTGCACATACAAACTACAAATGCACTGTTTCAAACACTTTTTTTGTCATGCAACTTTGTAAAGAGTAAATTAATCCCCGTCAGACCAGTTTAAAATAGGGGAAGGCAGCCATCTCACTAATGGGAAGAAGTGAGAGGTGGAAGACAGGGTGAAAGGGCAGTAAGGATAAACTAGAGACCAAATGGGATCAAATCTGTTTGTTGTCTAGTTTATTTCTGTCCTTTAATCAAGATTATCTGGTTTTATGTATTTTAGCCTTTTACATGACCCCTTCTATGGGACTTGAGCCCCTCACAGCGATAAATAAGTCTCTGCAAAAGTGATCTAAAATGTGGAAGTACCAAATGACTGTATTTTACAATTTGAAAATGTATTTTATACAATTTTTTACAGAGAATGCAAGCAGAACAGAGAACTGACTTTCAAATGCCAGATAACAGGCTAATCAGCATCAGATTTAGACACATCACTAAATGAATAAATATTTAAAAGCTAGCCTAAAGTGTCAATGAACTGTAGTCATTATCAACCTGATCTCATGCTTCTCACAAACTTAAAAAGGCCTTAACACAGTCATAGCCCCTAAAAAACCCGCGTATCTTGAATCCCTTCACTCCAGCTGGGACAGAGGTTAGAAACGTATACACCCAGCATACACAGTGTGAGCCTTCAAGCATGGAACAATGGCATGTGTATTTCACCCACAGCCAATTTAATTGTATTACATGCATTTAAACATCTATTTCCTTCTAATTAGAAGTAAAGAAAATTGCATCAAGAATGAAAATATCCACAACATTTCATTAGATCTGAAAGGGTTGCTAACCTCCATCAAGCATGTCAGAGACACTTTCCATTTATCTTTTATGCAAAATGACTAGCAGGTAATTGCACTCTCTTCAACTAATATAAAAGTATTTTCTCTAGAACTACTGATTGTGACAAGGGTGTCATAATGACAAATTATGTTTGACAGGAATTCAACATCACTTTGAGAAAGCAAATTTAAAATAAACCTGGTAAAAAAGGCAGTTAGAAATATCTAGTTTGAAGCAACCTAACATTCAACTATGAAGCATATGCTCAGGAAAGCTTAGTATGAAACAGATATACATTTACTGTTTAATGCAAAATAAACTTTCATATTTTCAGTGAAAGAAAGGCGAGACTGAAACCAGAGTCTTCTGTAGCAATTTATTTGTATTGTGCAAAAAGCAGTCCCACAAAATCAGAGGCTGATACAGAATAAAAAAGAAAACATCTCACTGTCAAGAAAGAGATGATACAGTATTCTGATCATGAACCAAAGGAGTCAATGGATTCTGATACATCAACTCACCCTAACTGAGGGTACTTCCAGTAGGATCCTGGGATACAAGACATTACTTGAGAATCAGTGATGAAAATTCACTCTTGGCTTTATTTTTTGGAAGGTAGATAGTATGATAACCACATATCAGTAAATTTCAACATTGGCCAAAGATATTTAACAAATTCATTGTGCAGTTTTGAAGGTCAATGAAGCTACATCTAGTTTGAAATTCTCTCCAGGTACTGGGAAAGAGCAAAAAAGCTGGGAAGATAACTTCCACAGACCTGTTCTGTTTTTTCTGCGCCTATCTTCCTACTACAGATTCTCAGTTTATTAACTCACATTCTCAAGGGCTTTTTGGCCCATTTCCCTATGCCAGCTTCTCAGTTTTATAATCCTCACTCTTGACTTCCTACAAGAGCATTACATTAATGCATTTTTTTCTGGTACTCCTGAGAAGGAGCTGCTTCACACAGTGGAAAGGGAAAAAAGGTTCACATGGACTGGGAGAGACAGAACTGGCTAGCACTCTGTGTTCTTTAAAAACAGCTCCAGTGCAGATTTTTCACAAAAACTAAATTACAGCTTTTATTAGAAGTTTAATAAACTGTTAGGTTAAGATTACTCTTGCAAGAAGACTGCATTTAAAAATATCTATTAGTCCAATTAAATTACAGTGAAAGCCAGCTGAGGTCAATAGATATACTCTTACTGATTCCAGTGGCCTTTAAGCTCAGGTCCATGGCAGTTTTCTACTTTCTGAACCATATGCCATTTCTTCATTAAAATAAGTAAATAAATAAATAAATCTTAGTACAAAACGGCATATTTTCCTCTTTTATGGGAAGTTTCTTTTTCAGTTTCACTGTTAAAGTATATAAAGCTTGATAAATATAAAAACAATCAATATTCTTGACAGCTTAGGAGAAGCCTCAAAGCATAACTACTTACCATGTAACTGTGTGATTTTAGATTAACAATTCATGCACAAAGTTATACTGTAAAGCAAATTAAATGGTGAAGAAAAATATAGTATTATACTGAGAAAATAATTTTTCAAGTCAACTGAATACCTTTAAAACAGTTTTTGTGTTTCACCTCAAGATTCTCTCAGAAGTTTTAAATCGAAATACTTCAACATTGTGTATGACTATCTCATTAAAAGAAAGAACAGTGATTCTGTTTCACTCTTCTCAACTGCTCCCTCAACAGACCTACAGACTTCTGTTCCACTTAATTCAACTCTAACACTGACTTTTTAGAGGTAAACTTCAAAACAGAATTTTCTGCTTTTTGAATCCTATGAACTCAGCTATTTAGTTTTCTTATCACACATGGCTCTTTCCACTCTAGTCAGACTAGATAGATTCTAGGGATTTTTTTTTTTTGGTTGGTTGGTTTGTTTGCAATGCTTTGTTGGTCCTAATCTGTGGCAAGGCAACTACAACTTTGCAGTTCTTAAAATAGTGTAAAAATCATATTTTTTTAAAATCACTTTCCTACGTGTCTCTAAGATGTAAGCCTATCCTTTAGTTGCTCCTGTAATTTAAGAGACTGAAAAGAGGCAATATCTTGTCAGCATTTTCCTGCAAATAGGACAAGACAACAGAAGCTGAAACTTACATAAGCATTTAGGAGATATTCTACATAAACTCGATCTTTCATTCCTGTTACATGTATCTTCCTCTTTATTCCACTCTGCAATCAATTTTTTGTTGGAGTTTGTCTTTCCTTAAAGTGTCTGGTGTCTTTCAGGGCAAAGCAATAAAGGTATAATAAAGACTACAGAAGAAATTGAGCTCACTTCAGTGTTCTTTCATTTTATATTGCACAGCAATTTCTGAGTAGGCATATTGCTGTCTTATTAGAAGAAATACTAGATTCATTTAACAACAGCTACTAGTACTACTTAATTCTAGGAGGCAAAGATTGCCCTAGAGAAAAAAAAAATCTGAGGTTCTTATACATCCATAATGAATCTGCATTTCAGGAGAGCTACCTTTTACCTCTTCAGGGATCTTTTTGGAAGAATCCCATAGGAACAAGCCCTGCAGGGAAGAGTGGTCCTAGAAAGTTGGCTGATATTCAAGGGTTACTTCCTCCAGACTTAAGAATGATGGATCTCAATGAGCAAGAAATCAGGCAAAGTGGGCAAGAGATCTGCATGGGTGAAGAAGAAACTCCTGTTATTATTCAAGCAAAAGTGGAAAATACATAGGAGATGGAAGCAAAGTCAGGCCACTTGGAATGAACAGCGGTTGTTTAAGTAGAAATAATTAGAAATAAAACAAGGAAGGCCAAGGCAACTCTGGAATTAAATCTGACCAAGGATGTCAAGGACAACAAGAAGGGCTTCTTCAAATACATCAATAACAGAAGGAAAACAAATAATAATGAAGGCCTGTAACTAAATGGAGGAAAGACCGTGGTAACAGAGAGGCAGAGAAGACAAAGTTACACCTTCTTTGCATTAGTCTTTACTGACAAGATCAGTCCTCAGGAATATGACCCAGGAGACCAGGGTAAAGAAATATTGGGAGGAAGACATTGCCTTGTTCAAGGAGGATTGGGTTAGAAAACACCAAGGCAAACTTGAATCCACAAGTCCATGGGGCCCTGACAGGACGTATCCATGAGTGCTGAGAGAGACAAAGGACACTCTAATGAGTGCTCGTGACCATCTTTGAAAAGCTGAGGTGATCAAGAGAGTTGCCTGAGGAGCAGAAGAAAGCAAATGTCACCTCACTCTTCAAAAAGGACAAGAAGGAGAACCCAGGGAACTACCAGCCAGTAAACCTCACCTTAATTCCTGGAAAGGTGATGAACAACTCATTCTGGAGGCCATCTCTAATCACATAAATGACAAGAAGGTGATCAGGAGTAGTCAGTTTAGATTGACTAAAAGTAAATCATGCTTGACTAACCAGATTGCCTTCTACAATGGAATGACTACCTGGATGGATGAAGGGAGAGCAGTGGATATTGTCTACCTTGACTTCAGCAAGGCTTTTGATGTTGTCTCTCACAACATCCTCATGGGTAAACTCAGGAAGTGTGGACTGGATAAGAGGACAGTGAGGTGGACTGAGAACTGACTCGACAGCAGGTCCCAGAGGGATCAGTGGCACAGGGTCTAGCTGTTGGCCTGTCACTAGTGGTGTGCCCCAAGGTTCAATACTGGGCCCAGTATTATTTAATTTATTCATTTATATTTACTTTGAGTGAAGGGACAGAGCAAGTTCACTGACACAAAGCTGAGAGAAGTGTCTACTACCCCAGAGAGTTGTGCAGCCCTTTAGCCCTCGACAGGCTGGAGAGATGGGCAGAGGAAGACCATCTGAAATTCAACAAAGGCAAATACAGGGAAAGAAAAAGTCCTGGGGAAGAAAACTTCATGCACCAGGATAGGCTGGGAGCTGACCTGATGGAAAGCAGTGCTGCAGAGAGGGACCTGGGGGTCCTGGTGGACAAAAAGCTCTCCATGAGTCAGCAGTATATCCTTGTGGCCAAAAAGGCCAATGGTATGCAATGGGTACATTAGGAACAGCATTGCCTGCAGGTCAAGAGAGGTGATGCTGCTCCTCTACTCAGCCCATGTAAGGCCACATCTGGAATGGTGTGTCCAGTTCTGGACTCCTCAGTGCAAGAGCTCCTGTAATGGGTCCAACAGAAGGTGATTAAGGGGCTGGAGCCTCTCTCTTATGAGGAGAGGCTGAGGGACCTGGACCTGTTCAGAGTCAAGAAGAGACAACTGAGAGCGGACCTCATCAATGTCTATAAATATCTGAAAAGTGGGTGTCAAGAGGATAGAACCAGGCTCTTCTCAGTGGTGCCAAGCAATAGGACAAGAGGGACTGGACAGAAACCAAGGCACAAGAAGTTATATAGAAAAAAGAGGAAGAACTTCTTTACTGTGCAGGTGACCAAGTGCTGAAACAGGTTGCCCAGAGAAGTTATGAACTCTCCCTCACTGGAGATATACAAGAACCATCTGGATGCAATTCTGCGCAATGGCCCTGCTAGGATGGCCCTGCTTGAGCAGGGAGGTTGGACCAAATGACCCACTGTGGTCCCTTCCAACATTACTTATTCTCATCAGCAATTTCTTCCAGAAGTAAGTTTTTGCATATAGAGGGATAAGTACTTCTTTGCCACACTTTGCATTCCACATCCAGCTGTACATTCTGATTTTTCATTTATAAAATACAAAAATCAAAACTAAACTAAATCAGCCTACAACAAATTGGTTCCTTTTCTCCCTAAAAAAAAAAACAAACAAACCAAACCAAACCAAACAAAACCCTGAAAACATTATTACAGCTTCCAGATTTTTTTTTTTTTTAATTTTGAATTTTTTGCCCAGGTATTAACACTGGCATAAAACCTGGCAAAACACTATATTTACTTTTGGAGTTGATGGGAATGGCCACAATTTATCTTCAACAAGAAAAAAAAAGTCAATGTCTTCTTACTAAAAGAAAATCAGATAGAAAAAAAGCATAGGGGAGAAGAGAATTCTCTCTGCAGGCAGTTCAGAGTATAACCATCTACCAGACTGTTACTGTGACAGGAGAAATACAATTCACTTTTCAGGCTCTGCTTGTATTTTATGTCAAGTACAAAATTCACACCTGATACGCACTTGAATAGAAGGCAAAAAGAATAACGCTTTGTCTTTCGTTTTAAAATTTTGTTTATCCTCCTGTCCATAAAATTGGATATTAACAATACTGTGGCATTACCTGAGGCAGAATATACTAAGATAAATTGCCAATGAGAATCTTTATTTCTGCTCAAAATCTCAAGTTTTCTTAGGCTTAGGTTTTAAATGTGCTATCAGACTGAAAGTTGGATGAATGCCTATCCCTTCCATTCTTCTCCATCGCACAGTGATGATATCATGCTTGTATTTACTACAACCCACCAGTACCGGAAATTACTGGATCTTTCCTAAGAAGGGTTCTTTTCTGTTCTCATGAAAATTTTTTACACACTTACCATGTTCAAGCCAAACATTTCATCTAGGTTCAAAATCAGGAACATTGTACATTGTTTTTGTCTTACAATGCTGAATTCACTATGGAGAGATGAGTTGTTTTTTTTTTTCACCCTTGTAACTAGCAAAATATTTTTAGAGAACTATTTCCTAACCTTGAATATCAATGACACTTAAATGAGAACAGATTAAAAATGGACTACATTGCAACACTTTACATAACATTGTAACATCCTTTCTGTTCTTACTAAATACTCACATGAAAAGTCCGGACAGTTATGGAAATTGAAGCTTCATTATTTCTATCTTATATTTTGCAGACCTGTTTTTTAGCTATAATAATCATGCTTTGTCTAGACAGTGGTTTGCTACTGATATTAAAATTTGATTTTTGAGGGAAAAAAAAAACCCAAAACCAAACAAAAAAACCCAAACCCCGTTATTCTGATTTTTTTCTCTTCCAACAAATAAAAATCTAAAAAGTGTAAAAACCCCAAAACCCAACAAACCAAAAACCAAAGAAAACAAACAAAACAAAAATTCCTTCAACAGCTTAATTTTATATTTGATATTTTACTTAGTGGTTGTATCTCAGCCTGGATGCTGTTGTTTTGTTGTTTTTTTTCATTCATATATTCAGAGTGATCATAAAGCTTTGCATAAGCATATTCAAAAATTTGACTTTTCCCTTTCATCCAAAAAGACTTGTAACTTTGAGAATTCCCGCTTACATGGCTTTTAAGTTAGTACCACATAAGATAGTTGGACATTGTCAGTATAAAATTAATACAATGGAAGTTTAACTTTGGAATCCTGCTGAATTCATCTCTTTATAAGAGACTTCTTGAACTGAGTCAGCAGAAGCCTGTTAATTGTAATAATTAATAAGCTGTGACCCTTCAGTTCACAGCATAGACTCTAGCTGGATCTCCAGAGAAGGTAAGGAATGAGGAGACAAAAAAGCAGATGACTATCACTCTGACCTCACATTACTGAGAATTGTGCTTGTTCAGAAACTATCACTTTTTGCTGAAGCACCAACTATATGGCAACAGGGACTTGTAAGAATGAATACTTTTATCTGTCAATAAGCATAAGTATCTTTCGAAGTTTTGATATGATATCAGCATTCACCTTATCAAGTCTACTTCATTATTAATTTAGATTCTCCTCCCAACTTTCAAAAAGTACCTATAATAGGTAATTTAGCATAGCATTCAAGACACCACCATCACTTGCTCTTATAGCTAGAGTATGTAATAATTAATCTGGTTTAATTATCTTTATTTAGATAAGGTGGTTGAGAAGAAATATCATTTTCTTTTTTCTTATTACATTAATTGTGCCTTCATGCTTTCCTGAAACAATGGCTTCTAGGGAAGTGGGAAAGCTATGGACCCCTTAGTGTCTTTCTTTTTGACCAACACAGTGACCCTGGCTGGAACACTATTGCACACCAAGAAACTGGTGATCAACATAACATTTGAGTCTGCCCTGGCTCATGCTGTGCTACATGCACAGCCTGGCACTGAGACCAGTGCTGCACGTATTCCATGATCACAGTGTAAACTTCACCTTTGATGATAACAGAGGAGCCTGTTGGCAGCTTCCTGGCAATACCACTAATTCCATTTCCTAATGGAAAGCCCATTCAAGATGGCAAAAGTTAGACCATCTGAAGGGATGTAAGATTATTGACACTATCCTGGCAATATAGTTTTATATTTATATTAAAATGCCATTTTAAGCAATACTCTACAGAGAATGCCTTTTTCATTTTGATGATACTGAACCAGCCCCTCCAGATGCAAAACAACCAGGTATCATATTTATTCACAAAGGTTTTAACAACCATAGTGCGCAGGCAGTACCAGCAGGATACAGAGAAATATGAACAAACAGCAGTTCTATTTAATTGTCTCAGAACAGTTAGGGTTGGAAGAGACCTTTCAAGATCATCTAGTCCAACTCCCCCTGCCAAAGAAGGGTCACTAGGAGTAGGTTACACAAAGAAGCATATAGGTGGGTTTTAGTTGTGTGCTAATGGTATCAGACAGTGGTATGAAGGAGGGAAAAGAAGGGCTAGCAGTCTTTTCTTATTTCTACCCTTCATTTCAGGCTAGGAAACTAAGCATAACAGTTTCAAATATGGACCGTTTCCTTTCTGTTTTTGGAGGCACCTGAGAGAAAACTATCACATAAGGAAAGTGGTAATACTCAAGTCTGAACCATAAAAGATGTCCTCATACTAACAATATAATGTGGCTTTAAAAAAAAACAAAAGGAAGAAGTCACAGGGTACCATCAAACTATTGATTAATGGGACAGTGAAACCAAATATGATAATAACAGGAGAAAAAAAATAACCAAAAAAACAAATCCCAAGGACAACAAAAAAAAATTCAAAAAAACAAAAAAAACCCACAAAAAACCAAATAGCAAAACAAAAAAACAAAAAAAACCAACACCAAAGAAAAATCCCACCCCCAAAAATACCGAAAAAACCCAAAGAAACAAAACCCACAGAAACAACACCCTGAACTTAGAAATAAAAGATTGATCTTGTCAGCAAAATTCCCATTACTGTTTATCTCACAAAAAATCCCTTTTCGCCACTGGGAATACAATATTCGATTTCTAATTACCACTTCTCAGGAAGAAAGCTTAATCTAAGCCTTTCCCAGGGGTTAGAATGAGAGCTGCTCCTTTCTCTGCAATGTAGTGTGACATTAGGCTGTTGCAGTCAGCCCCTGAGAGCAGACCTCATTGCCCCGGGGCGTTCACCATGTAACCTAACTGCTCAGAATTGATTTTTAGTGACTAACACCAGTGACCTCTGACACAGTGTTATTCATAAGTCTCAAATACTGCAGTTCATATACTGAACGACAAGTTCAGATTAAAATGCAAAATAAACCCCAAAATGCAGTGTGGACATCTCTTAAGCAAGTGTTATCTACAAGACTCCAATATCCATTTTCAACATTAGTGTTCCCAGGGATTTAGTAACTATTATATTGCCCTATATTATAAATTATAAATGTCTTTTTTCTGGCATTTGGTAAAGCTGACAACATTTTGTCATCAGTTTTGGAAAACTACATACATATCTTTTCTCTTTTATAAAACTCAGCAAAATTTGCAAATAAGTATTGGCAAGTACAAAACTTTCAATTAAATTATTCTTTTTATTCAAAAATATAAATACCTGAAAAAAAATTAATTGTTCCAAATATGTTTAAATTCAAGATGAATGTAAATACTTGTAGCAAAGCCTATTTAGCAGGATACACACTTTCACCTCATAAGCACACTTATATTCATAGATGCATTGAAAATTAACATGGGCTAACTTAGTCAAATATCCCTGTCTGGATCCAACATGCCTCATCCAGTCACCAGTTCAGATCTTGAGTCTTCGAAGATTCCACACTGCCCTCATCCTCTCTAACTAGCCTGGCTTGCAATTTGTTAGTAAGTCTTGTCTCTGCTTGATATAGAATGAAGAACAAGGTCACACAGAAATTAGGAAGAAACAGTAAGAAGGGAGGGCAGACTACAGTAATCAGGCACAGAACTTGGCCCCACAAATATACCGATCAATTGCTTACATGCTGCTGGCACATTTTCTCTCATCTCCTCTCTGATCCAACTCAATCTCCTCCTTCCACCACCTTTGGCTCTTGTCCTAAAGATCCAAAAATAGTTCTACACATGCACACAATATCCTCAGAATATCCCTAGAGGTTTTATAAAATCTCACAAACCACATCAAAATTCTGATAAAAATTCTTTCCCAGGAGGTGAAATAATAGGCTTGTTTCCCTAGTTTCTTCTCAACTCTGAAGAAGTTCTGGTTGATCTTTTTCAAAGCTCCAAGTGGTTATTTCACTTGTCCATTGATCAGTGACCAGAGAGATAGTCAGTGACTAGTGACCATCTTTGTTACTTTCTCTGTTATCTCCTCTCCCTTATGGTTTACCTATCTAGGTATCTAATTTATTACTTATACTGTCTCTTGTCTCTGCCTCTTACACAATGAGAGCTATCAACTATGTACTATTCAAACCCCATACCCTTATGTAATTTTTAACAGACTGTTAGTCAGCTTCATGGAGTCAGACTTGCACTATAAATATCACTATAAGATTAAAGTGCATTACAAAGATTTACTGACAAGAGAAAAAGCAATAATATATACATCAGTAAAGCGCAAATCTGCAAGAATCAATTAAGTTTCACTTATGTGAGTATAATATAGTACTTCTGCTGCACACTGAACAGCAAATGAAAGATGCAGTCTATGGCTTTACCAAACATTCTTTTACTTACATAAAAAATTATTGTCAGTGCCAGGACAGGTGTAATTAAAGATCAAAAAAATCAGATATGATTGTTATTTCTAATGCTCAACAGTGAAAAAGGCAGACTTTTATTTTGCTCTTAGTCTAGATTCTCTAGTAAATGAAATATACAAGATTGTTCAGTTACTCAATAGTTTTTGATCCTTCAGGCTATTATCAGTCAACTTTAAGGGTGGGTAGATAATTCAAATCCCACAATTTGTTTCAAAAAGCACTTAGTAGTTACATATTGAAAAGAGATACAAACTACTGCCTATACTGAGGAAAGTTAGGAAAACCACAACTGTTTTAATCTCTTAGTATCTGGCTAATGAGTTAGGCTCTGAATAACAGTTAGCCAGTTGTAAAGTACATGCTTAGCTTCCCAAAAGTCTCAGTATTGTATCTTTTCCCCAGTGAGAACATCACAAGACACATGGGTGATTATGGAGTCAATGCATCACAAGATTAAGGTGAAATGAAGCCAATCTGTACTGTAAGGGTAGAAGACACTTTCAGAAGATTTATTACAAGGAGATCAGAGCTTATTTCCCTTGGGGAGACTTTCCTGCCTGAAAAAGGCATCTTTCCCAGAGACATGTTTTCTCCTCCTGCATTCCAGAGAAACTCTTCCTGGTATGAGAAAAAGATAAGTCCTTGCAGACAGGTTTGAAGGTCCCCATAGAGGTAGGGGAGGGATAGGGATGATAAAAGCCCTGAGAAGAGCAGGGAGGCATGTCTTTCCCTAGGCCTGGTGTTTGCAATGTCAATAAGGTTAATGTTCTTTAAGTCTAGTGTTCTCAATTTTGGAAATAAATTTTCCTGCAATCCTTCCTCTGCCTGGCCTCTAGGGGATACCTGCGCATTACCTTACTACACGTGTACCAAAAGAAGTTCCATGAGCTTTGCAAATTGCAGAGTTACTCTTCGGTTAATAGTCACATTAAGGGAAGAAAAAGAAAAACAAAACAAACAAACAAGCTATTACTAAGGAAAAAAACCCTCAACCAAACAACAACAGCAAAAAAATCCAAACCAAAACAAAAAAAATCAACCTCCCCCTCCTACAAAAGTACTTCTTGTCCTTTGCACATTTATATGGAGGGCTTGTTTGCTTTAGCTTGGGAGGTGGGAGGGGGTTTGTTTGTAAATGGTTAAATCACTGCTTATCAACAACAAAATAGTAAAAGACAATATAAGCTCGATTTTCATCAATTTCACTATCACTCAGCCTTCTGCATTCTGATACACAAATCCAACCACATAATCCATCTATGTACATCTACAAAGGCATTTTTTCTGTTGCAGCATTACTGCCTCTTTACCTTCAACTACAGAAGGGGTAGAGGATAATAAAATAACCATGACTTCTCACCATTACAAATACAGTTGCTTCTTCCCTGTATTTGTACTGAGATATGGAACAGGTGACACAAAAATTCACTTATTATGCAGCTGGAACGATAAAAATGCATTGTCTAGAATCTCTAAGCACTAAAGGAATCAAACTTTAATTTTCCGTTTATCACCTGGAAAAATAAGAAAGGGCCTGCTGTCATGAAGTATAAAATTCATTGTCTGATATGATCTAAGTTTGAAAAAACCTAACAACACATTTCAGAGCTACAGCTCTTGGTTTATTCAGGAAAATGAGGATTAGAATATATAATATTTGTTTAAGTACATGCCCCGTCTCTTCTGCTTACAATGACGAAAGGAGATCTAGATCTCTTCAGCATATTTCCTTTTCCTATTTAAACTACTGATCTGTAATGAAATGTAGACTTGAGAACAAAGGAAGGAAAGTTTGTTGTAAAGAAACAAATCTGTAATTTCTCTAAGTATTCCAAGTGGCATGACCCCACTGAATTTTTCAGTAAAACAAAGACATTTGAAATAATACCATTTATTATATTTCTGCAGTCACATGTCTTGAAGCTGTATGAGACCAAGTTGTGTTTTAAAAAAGTGCTTGCTTAAGCAGCATTTGAGGACATGCCAACAAAATCACACTTTGTAAGATCTTGAGATACCTAAAAAGGAATGTTCTTGTAGCTAATGAGAAATTTTTGGTAATGTTCCCACACTTTGAAACATTTTATTGTGTTTTCTCAAGTATATAAATATTAAAATATAATTCAGAAATAAAAATAAATTGTTAGTTTTTCAGCAGACATTTATTAGGTTATTGATATTAATGATTGCAACTGTTGTGGCACAGAGCTGAACGGACCTACATGAATTCCAAATCACCTTAGGAGTTAATTTGCTCGATACAGATTTATAGAATACAATTTGTAGACATTTTTCTCTCTATGCTTATCCCTTTCTCAAGAGGACTGAGAAATGATCCACACTACATCCTACATGCTCCATTTCCCTTGCTAGCCTTTTCTAGATAAGCCCTTTATACTAACAGTGCCTGTGCATCTTAAAGAGCAGTCTCATCAGGACATATAACAAGCCAGTGGTATCTGTCATATTTATTGACACAAACTTTACCACACTATGCTCTTCTGTAATTAATCAGAGATGCTGTCTGAGTAGAAAGTTGAACTGAGTAGAAAGTAGAAAGTGCACAATAGAAGAAAAATAGCATTACTTAGTAATTTGTAGTATTAAAGAGAAAATTTAACCTGGCAGTAGAGAAAAAATTTCAGACAAAGCCGCAAGTTACAGAAAAGCTCAGAACAGAAGGCACAAATTGTCCTCACTCAGTCAGAAATTTGTAAGTTACATCTTTCATCATATCCAATGATCAGTTTCTGAAAATATTAATATATAACCAGTGAAATATACAATAAGAGAAATAGTAAAATGTATCCTAAAATTGATAAGTCAGAGGAAATCGTACCAGACCTTGGAAGCAAACATTCTTATTTTCAAATTGAAAGGAGTTCCATTTGTACATTGCGTTTTGGTCTGATCTCAGTCCCTCCGAGTCTCTTTGTAATCCAAAACTGTTTCACAAACATTCAACAATAGTGGGGCCTGTTGCCACTATAATAATTCATGTGGCAGCAACTTAGTTCTGATCTTCATCTTTCCAAGGGGACTCTTCCAGGATTAAAAAAAAAAGAAAAAAGAATGCATCTGCAATTACACGTATGTACAAGGAGACTAACAGCACCCAGGAAACATAGAGGCCCACTGTGCTGCCACTCACAAAACAATTCCACTTGCTCTCCTGCTATTTCCTATATTTTTCTTAAGTGAAACAGACTTAAATGAGGTTGGACTGATCTTGCCAGTTACCTCTATGTAGGTTTAGGACTGCCTGTTGTGCTGTATTTTTTTCTTATGGGTTTTGTAGCACAGAAAGACAACAAAACAGTTAGATGTCAGTACCAAAGAAATCCAAGTCATATGGTTCGTGGGCAGGGACAGAAACAACATAACTGAAATTAAAATTGTAAAGTAACTGAGCACCTGAACACCATGTGCTGGGCACACCACTCCCAGAGTAGACTGAGAGGGTCTCCTTAAAAACACAGCATCTTTGCAGGGACATAGTGGAAATCAGATCCTGTAGCAGCAACAGCAGATTTGCAGTTCAGGTCTAGCAGCATGTAGGTGCTGCAGGCAGCAAGGGAGGAAATCTGTACATGAGGAAGAAGAGAATAGCTGCACAGTGACCTGAAACAGCATTTTGGCAAATGTCAAGGTGAAGTTTCAGCAAGGTAGTGCATGATTTGGCTCAGCAAAGAGGAAAAAATACGTGGCACATGGAGAAGCGCAAACAAGGCACCCTGTCAAGTGGTGGCATGTTACGCTTAAATGAATACAGTAACAGCAGATCATGCTCTGTAAAGAAGACTCAATTCTGATGTGCCTGTAAGAAAACCTTGCTTAATTTCCAGACAGAACACAGCTTACTGTTTCACACACTTTGATGAAATGCATATAAATGGCATATCTTACACACGATAAATCTGGGGAGAAGAGAGGAAGAACTTTTCTAATTTTCTCTCTTTCTTGAGGTACCTATCACAACTAAGAAAGTTACCTTCTTCTGCTTAATTATTTCATATTTTATCAATTAAAATTAATGTGATTAACAAATGTGGAGAGAGAAATGTCCCAGCTGCTCAAACTGAGCAGTAAGAATTTTATTTGGAGATCTGAGCTGGTTTGGAATAAATCCTAAATATGTACAAAATAAAAAACTGTGAGTAAAACAATCTTGTTATTAAGAGGCTACTGTATCTAAAGCATCCTGCTGTTCTCTACGTTATGTTTCACTCTCTGTTCTGTTCTACAGTCATTGTCTGCAAACCCTAGTGTTTTATAAGTTTTGGGGTTTTTTTTCATAATATGTTCATAACCAAAATACTCCAAACTCACAAATGCAGCCATCTGCAGTTTTGGTTTTTCAAAGCACTGCAAATATTTTTAAATATAAGCATCAGCATTTTTGTATTTATAAAACTGATAAATATAATACATTCAAAATAAAATTTTAAAAAGAAACCCCAGAAATCACAAAAAAACCAGACACATGCATACACACCTTCTTGTTTTATAAACTATCTGTAGCATGTATTCAAGTAATTACCACTATTTCCTCTTTGTACCAGCAATTAAACAAAAAGCTAAAGAGTTATTTATCAGTTATTAATTCAAATACAAGCGTGCATTTAAAAAATTAAACTTCAGCTAGCAATTCTGTCTCAAGTGTGGATACCTTTCTGATCACACAGAGAATGAGCAAAGAGCCTGTGACTATAAAGACTTCAGTCCCACACAGCAGAATGACATTTGCAAGGCTATGGCATCAGACTGCATGGACTAAATACTGAGTGAGCTCTGATGCTCCAATACTATCAGTACAGAACCAGATATGGATTAGAATAACAAAGTAAAACCTTCTGGTGGCTAGTAAAAAAAATATTTTGCTCTTGTGACCACATAAGGCTCTGTCACTGAATAAGAAAGAGAAGTCAATCCAATAAGAATGTTAAAATTACTGCCACACATGCTACTGATTAGGTAGGAATAATATATCCATTTTGAAACAGTGGGGACAGATGTGTTACAAACATCCCTAACATAACACCAATTCTGAGCAGCACGTGCATTATATTGCCTACAACCTGTATGACTTACCAGAATTAGTACAAGCACATTGAAAGTGATACACTAGTTTTGTGCCTGATACATTGAAATATGTTCTTTACAATAGCTTGGTAAATCCCACAGTGGTAAAATTACACTACCAAACTTCACTCTGAGTGAACTTCCTTCTTGGGTGAAACTATTATAAATAACCTTAGTAGGTTTTTAAAGTCCTACCCAATCCTTGTTAAATTTATGGGAACAAAAGCATTATCACTAGGTCAAGGAGGGATATTTTATATTGTCATTTAATAATATAATACATGATAAATTTGGAAATTATAGTTTTGGAAGAATAAGGAGTCACATTTCAAGTAGTCTGTGTTTCTGAATAGTTTTTGGTTGGGAGTGATAGAATAAAATATTAGGAAAAACAATTTCAGTTAAAATTACTCTGAAGTCATTACAGTGGCAAAAGTGAGTTATCATTTCAACATGTAACTCCAACAAGGATTTCAAGCCTTCCAATGGCGAGCTGAGGTTGCCCCAGGACTAAACTCTGGGAGATTATGTATCCTGTGAATTGTAAAGATGCAGCAACTTTGAAAGGCATCTACAAGACAGAATAAGGTAAAAACAAAATGCCTTGAAACTTTTTAGCAGTTGGACAATGTTTAAGCAAATTGCTCCCTTTTGCAAGGCAGAATTTTTCCTTTACTATTACTGAGATGTGACAGCTATTCATGCTGATGAACACTTTAGGGAAAATGAGTCCTTCAGAAATGATTGCCAATTTTCAGAAGAATTCTCCAATTCTCATGACTATGTACTTCTTAAAATATAAAATATTGTGAAATGCCTGTTTTCTTGTTTCACAGATATCATAAAAAGTGTTCACTAAAAATTGGAGAAGACAGAAGTGGGGTGGAGGGGCACACAATCACATTAGTGAGATGAAGCCCTGATAGACCTTGCACTGCCTTTAAAGAAGCATACTGAATAGTCCCCACCTAGTCCAAAATAATCCTTTTGTCACCTGAGAGAATATCTTGCTCAGTCAGAACTATCAGCTTCCACATATCACTTCCGTGAGACACACAGAAAATTCTGAGGTGTTCTCAAAAGGCTAAACAATTTTCAAGGAAGACTATAGTCAACACTGTTTTTCCCAGATTTAACATTTTAAACAAGTTCAACTTTTCTATCTGCTTTGAGCCCTATATCAAATGAAATGGTTTAAAAAAAACACACTGCATGCTGAATAAATAGAAAAGGAAATGTAACTTGCAAAGGTGAGTGTTTCAGATTTTTAAATCAAACAAGGGAATAATCTTAAAAGCACAACTCTGCTCTTGGTTGACTCTGTAGTACGCTATTTAAATACTTGAAATATAATCGAGGTATTAATTGATGGCTTCAATCCTGAAGTAAACAATTGGTTTGATACAAATAATCTATTAAGTAGACAAAATGAGAACAAGTTTTAAGACTGAGCAGTTTTTCAACATACTTTTAAAATGAAGAGCAAAAAATGTTAAGAAAACCGTGTAGTCATTATAAAGAGCTTATCTGTCTAACAAAAGCCCAGGAAAATTAACATGTCAATGCAAAGATGGTCCTACTTGACCAAGCAGGGTGTCAGGAAGAGCAAAGAGCACTTTCTGAAGAAAAGTAACAAAGCCAGTCTCAGCATAAAAGTCAACATTAGTTTTGTTTCACTATTATAATGTGTGATTTCTCCTGTCTTTAGATATATTTATCTTGGAAAGGACCAGGGAAATTAAGAACCTTGAAGAAAGATAAATACTGACCATGTAGCCTATAGGTATTTTTGATTGTTGATATCTGCTGTAAGTACAGTCTTCTTTTCAGATTCATTCTTGCTTAATTTTGCAAGATATATCTAGTTGAATTCATACAGTAATAATTTAATAGATTAATATTTTCAGCTATTGTTATTCTGTTAAGTTTTGCTGTACATTGATGTATCATCATTACATTTCAGCCAACTAAGCATAATGGTTCACAACATTATTTCAGCCAAACTAACAGACAAATCTGATTTAGTCAAAACTCAATGAGCTCTACCTCCTGCAGTTCTCTCTTGTTTGCAAATTAGTATGAAAGATAGACATTACTATTCCCTGAAAAAGCTTGCTTCTATTTATTAAGCTTTTGTATTATACTTTCTTCAATGTTTATGAACTTGCATGAAGTGAGATACAGCAGAGTAAACTGAGTAAACCAGCTGCTTCCTCATTAGATGCCGAGAACATACATGTAGACTCTGCAATAAGCCCTGGCCTTCCATGATGCCCTCCAGTTTTCATGCTCAGAATTTTTCAACAATGGAAGAGGGCAGCAGGTGAGTGCTTTTCAGTTCCTTTCCCAACACACTGGGACAAAGTAAAACTCAGCAACTAGAGAGTACTCCCCAGTCCGAGAGTCTAGATGGAGCCACACAATCTGGGACCGCAGTACTTAAAGTTGCTTATGACTTAAAAAAAACCTATCACATGGCTTTCTTCTACAACATTCTCCCAAAACTGAGTGCCAGTTTTGATGTGGTAACTGTAAGGTTAGTGAGGCTTTAATTGTGTATTTATAGGAAAGAAATGTAATCACTTAACAGCATACCTAAGCCTCTCAGGATTTTTTTTGTTTTTGTGATGATAATTTACTAAGTGTTTAGGTGAAGGAAATACATTTCTAATAATTTTACTGAGGTCTCCAAATGGTATAAATATCATCTGTATACACAGTATACTTTTTCTAAGTAATTACTTTTCATTCAGTAACAGACAATAGGCCAAGGGGGAATGTACATAGTGCCTAAGCACAACTGTGTATTCTGCTTGCAAGGAATAAAATCATCTTTCATTTACAAGTGGCGTGGCTATTCCTTGCCTAACCATATAATAGGCATTTGTTTCACGTACTTTAGTGCAGCTAAGCAATTAAACAGCAATAATGGTGATATTTTTTTCTTCCATGTTGTAGAAAATGTGGTTTATTGGTGGTCTGATATTTATTCATTATCTCAAAGTTCTTCAAATACAATCTTTTTGAAGAATGAGCCACAGGTATTCAAAACAGAAGCTGTGATATTTAGCTGCATTTGGTTTACTGAGTCACATGGCACTGGCTCTCTTTCTTAATTCATCAAGGGACTTAGAGTTTTCACTTCAGTGACAGGACTCATTTGCTTAAAGTAATCAAGTTGTTAATAGCTCAATATACAGCTTTCCATGTGACATAGGATATATATGTTTTGGGTTTTTTTACATATTATGTTAACATGAATAAAAGAAAGATCCCAGAAATGTGGCCCTGTTACTGAAGGAGGGTATCCAGATACTCACTGTCTTTTTTGCCTCGGTTTTCAATGCTGCATTTTCCCCAGATTACCACACCGGAAGGCTGAGCTCTAGGGGTAAAAGTGCTCTGATAGTATGGGAGAAGTCATTTAGGAACCAATGCATACAAGGCTGTGAGACCAGATGGGATGCACCCACAGCTGCTTACGAAGTCAGTCAGGTGAAGTCAATCTTTGCCAACCTCAAAGAGTCATAAAAGCTAAGGGAATTGCTCATCATTATGGGGGAGGAATTGAATTCAGGGAACTCAGGCTAGGCAGGCTCACCTTAGTCCCTGGGAAAGTTATAGAGCAAGGCCATTTATGGGAACTTTTTTTTCAGCTCTTGGACAAAAGGTGGTTGGAAAGAGGCATGAAATTTTACCAAGGCAAATCATTCTTCACTAGCTTGACTTCTTTTTCCTAAATCACTGCTGGCAAGGGGAGAGCACTGGGTTTGTATACCTTATGTCTGTGCAGGTCTTTGATGCCATCTCCTATAGAATCCCAGTATTCAATCTGGGAAGAAACAGACCATATGGAAGATTCGGTAGAAAAGCAATTAGATCACTGAGCTTTCAGTGACCGGAAGTTCAACTGGCAGCTAATTACCAGTGGCATTTCTCAGAGGTTGATACTAAAACCAAAATTCTACACCTTCATTAAAATCTGGACAGGGGAAGAGAATGCATTATCAAAAAGTTTGCTACTGACACCAAATGTGGGGATGTGATCCAGGTGTTGCAAGGTAGCTTTCAAAGGGTCCTCAACAAGAAGGAAGGAGCAGACAAAAGCTTCTTAACATATTCATTTGACACTGAAACAGCTTGCCCAGAAAGATTATGGAATTGTCATAATTGATGACAGTGAAAGTTTGACTGAACAAGTCCTGAGAAACCTGACCAAAATTTTGAACTGAGCCCTGCTATGAACAGATTAGGTAATTTTTTGAGGTCCCTTCCCACTTAGATTATTCTATTATTGGAAACTTCTATCACTGTGATACAGAGGGTTCTAAAGTATATACCTGAACTGTTAAACAAAATCCGTAACAACAGTGGTAACTGTAGGTACATCTTCTGTTATAAATGACCATGGTATAAAGTGTTGTAGTATTATGAATTAGGAGAGCAACCTTAGTGAAAGAGCTGAGCTTTCATTAACGTTGGTCTGACATTTGCAAAATTGATTTGTTTTGACATTTAGAGCACTTCTGTTGTAGTGTGGGCTCATGTCTGACATTAAGCAAACCAAATTATGGCAGCTTTTTCTTAAAAGCTTCCCATAAAACATTGTTATTTTACAATGCATATGACATCTGTTCTAGCAGAAGCAGTCATGTTCTGAAAAAAAAAAAAACAACACAGGAGGCATACTGACTTATGTGGAAACAAAATCCTTAAATGAAGAATATCCAAAGCATTAAATGTTGGCCATGAAAAATAAATGAATGCTCACACAACTCATAGGCTTAGTCACAAAACTTGGAATGCAATTAAAAGTTTGAAGTAATGCATCAGGAACCTTATCTGCATTTGTACCTTAAGAGAAAAAAATTGTTTATATTTTACAAAGAAATAAGAATAAACTAGGAGAGCATAGGAGAGAGTAGCTCAGACATCAGCTCTCTTATTTTAGCAGTACTGCAGATCTTTTACTCATATTGGTTTATATTTGAAATGCATAAACAGATCAAGAGACTATTGTTTTCCTTCTGATTGAATCATATATAAATGTTCATCGATTATGAAATTTAATTGTTTTCTTCTGATGCATTACAGTGACTCATGTTATTTTGGATTCAGTTTTCTACCATATAACCACAAATCACAGGTTCTTCTGGGGTTTGTATCCGAAAGGTGTACAACGCAGGATCTAAGATTGTAATCCACAGTATTACATGCTTTTTCTTACAGATTACTTCTCCAGAAACTAAGTTCAAGTAAGCTTTATCATTAATCATACATGCACTGAATATACCAACAAAGAACTATTACAATACACCTTATTTTTTACCCATTTTTATCCTCCGTGGACAATGGAATAGAAGCACCGCTGCACCTGACAGCAACCCCTTGGGAAATCCCCACCCTTATTAGCCATGGCAGGTTTCTCTTTACTGGGTACCTCCACAGGTAACACCCTCTATCTATATTAAACAACACACTCCATCCTACCTTTCTGTCATCTCAGGACAACAAAACCCAACTGAGCCTTTTATCCCCCTTGCTTTCCATATTCTCTTCCATGTTATGGTACCTTGGCTCATTTGTCAGTTTCCTGGGATTTCCAGATGGTGTCCCCAGACTCTGCTAGACAGATCCAAAACTCTTTAATATCAATTGAAATCAAACCAATATGGTCAACATGGAGAGTACACATGCAAAAGTTAAATGTCTTATTCATTTCCTTAAGTTTTGTCTCAACAATGTCAATATCACAATGAGCAATTGTGCCAAGCTGGAAATGCACTTTGGTCTATTTCTTTCTATTTCAAGCTAAACAGAGCAAGTGACTATGCATGGCATTCTTTCACATGATTATCTTCTCCATGTCTTATAACTTATCTCTGTTCCATAGTGCACTCAATCTTAAAATGGGTTTTGAAATAAACATGTTGTTCAAGGTGAATTTCTGTCATCAGCTCCATGACGTTTACTTTCATAGCTGCTTTCCAAAATGTGTCCACTCTAATATTTCCTGTCTGATCCTTCACTGAAGTGTCTACTTTGACACACAGCTCTTTGCATAATTATTACAATTAAATTTTAGAAATTACTTGAATACAAATATAATTAACTGAAATTGTGGGGTTTTTTTCTGAACCAAACAGTACTCGACCTGTCAACCCTACAGACAACCACCAATCTGTTCTCATTCCTGGATCATCCTTCTCCCTAATCTTTTCCAGACTTAACAAAATTAATGTTTCTTTTGAGAGCTATAACTTCTTCTCTCTTAGGATATTCTCTTTTTCTTTGCCATCCCATAAAAGGATATGTATTATTAAGCTTGTGGGAACTCAAATATCATGTCTTTTATTCTGAGGGACAGCTCTAGAACCTACATTATCTATAGTCTTGTAGCTTTACATCTCTTGCTACATGTAATTTTATGTCAGTTCATTTATAAGAATGTACATATATTGCAATAGTGTCAATACCAAAAAAAAAAAAAGAGGAGAGACCTGTCCTATTAAAAATTCAGTTTCAACCGACAATTATTTTTCCCATTAACTTTAGTTAAATAAAACTATGTTCTAAGCTTTAAAATATATGTTAAATAAACTATATTTTAAGTACTGCCAAATTTGAAAATCAAACAAGCTCAATCTGATTATTCTTAAATGACTGAGTATTGGTTTTCATACCTGGTAGACTATTAAGATTTACTTTCATTTTTTATTTTAGGGGTGGAATGAAACAACTCAAGGGCTGACATACATGAATTTGCATTCTAATGAATTTCTGCAGATTGATATGTCAAGCCAAGGACATGGTAAGTTTACTCAGGCAGAGTGAGCCAACATTTCTTCATGAAATTTCAATTTTAGAGGAAAAGAACTTGTATCAAAGCTGTTTTATATACTGCTCTTATTTGACATTTTTCACTACCAGTGACATGACAACTGAAGATCAGGGACAGTTGAAACCTTAAAGCAACATTATAAAATATCATTAGACAACTATTAAATTAACAATTAACTGTGTCACAAGGACCTTAATAAAAACCAACCAAACAAAAAAACAACAAAACAACTAATTGACTAGTATTTTTTTCTTTTTAACCTGCAGTTTTCATTGCACACTAATGAAGATGTAAGAAATCATTAGTCTCAGCATCACCTCCAACAGTGTCAAATCATTGTCCTTGAGAAGGCAATTATTGTAGTACTTAATACGTGCCTCTACTGATCCGAAAGAGCAGTACCATTTATATTTTCTAATCATGCTAAGAAATCTATAAACATTTAAAATGTTCCAGATTATGCACTGTTGGTTTCCTTGCCATTTTCATTTCCAGTGACTAATGAACATCAAAAGCTAAGCAATAATTTGAAAATCTATAGGTAATTACTGGAAAGTAAACTGAATTATAAGTCTATGACTTTTGCACCACTCAGTATATGATTGTCATTGTTATTCAACACTTGTATTTGCTTTATCGCAGAATCAATAAGAATATGCAGTCTATCAAAATGGGCAAATTTCAATACTTTGTTACCATATAAAATGCATATCAGTAATCTAGTAACTACACATAATTGTGTCTTTAGTGAAATAACACTTACATGCTGTTAATATCAAAATAGCACAATATCTTCAGGTTACCGAAACTAACATGCTGGATTGTAGTGCTTAAGTTTGGTGTCTATTGTTAACAGATGCATTTGCACTTTGCTCTTTAAGTTTATGTTAAGAATGAAATGTTAATGCTTCAAGATCTTAAAAGAGCTTTTCTTCTTGTTGGGTTTTTTTTAAGTACTTGCCGCTCCCTAACCTCAAACACTTTTAGGAAGCATCTCAAATCTAGTGATGCAAATACATCTGAAGTGAGCTTCACTTTAGCAGACTTTCTAGCAAACAGTTTACTACAAATGAACATCTGTGGTGCTTTTTAGGACAAAACCAATAAAGCTCTCTTCAGCCTTTGCTTATATTTGCCTTTACACTGACGCTGCTTCAAAAACCAATCCTCAAAAATACAAAAGCCTGAAATACTTCTGTTTCAAGTACAGGTATACACTTTCTACATCAAAACCCCATTGGTTTAGGCTCATGTACATTATAAGGAATAAGTGTCAGAAATAAGTACTAGCATTATAGCGTGTACCAAACTCTCCAGACCAACCTCAAAGGCTGTTAAAATGTTTTCATATTCAGCGTGGTTATTGCACTAATTGTAGAAGGCTTTGCCAAATTCTCAAGGCCAATTGATCTCCATAAGCACAAAAAAAGCACAAAGGAACATCACCATTCTGAAGAACTTCGGTAACCCAGTCACAGTGACCAGTTGCCCCTTATCGGGCTCCTTTAGGGCTGTCAGAGAGGGATCAATTGGCCAGCTCTCTTGGAGATGGAAGAAGCTCCTCACAGACCAAGCAGGGTTCCTGCTTAACACTTCCCAACTAAAGGACAGATTTGCTAGAATATTTTTTTTTCAGATGTTAATGATGCCAATATTAATTAATTCATGAAAAACTGCAAGTCAACTAGCAGAATGGATATTCACAACAAAATTCCACTTGAAAATGTGTTTCTGTCGAAAAGCAGAAGTTTGGTAAAATAAATTTACCAAATCCAGAATATGGGAAAATTTCAATTAGCTTTAACACAAAGAAAAGTCCGTTATTATTGCATATCATATGATCATCGTAGTAAAATATATTGTCATTTATTTATTTTCCCATTACCCTTTCCAAAAGGTATACTTGACTGTAATGCAATAATTTCTAAACTTCTACAGCTGCTAGTTTTTCAGTTACACCATCTCTGTAACCAGATGCCATAATAAATACTATTTTAGACAGATTACTACAAGCTAGTAATCTTCCTCAGAATGCACACATCAGAGACACACACAGGTCCACAGCCTGTTTGAGTTTCTGAACTCCTTTTTGACTTATTTAGGAAAGGAAGGTAAACTGAAGTATCTCTAACTAAAGAATCTGATAAGAAAACAAACTCTCCTAAATCACTATCAATGCTACTAGTCACAATATTGTCTCTGGAAAATGCTAATAGGTCTCTCAGCTCTCCACATCCACTGGCAGGATTCATACTAAGTTACTTCCTATCAAAACATTTACTTATTCATCAAACGCCAGCTGGGTATCTAAAAGATCATACAGTCAATAGAGCTAATGTAATATTATAAAGAAGCTCCAAAAATATGACAGACATTAATAAAGTGGGGGGATAGAAAGGTATGTTTCACATTCTCACTGTGTGAACAACTTATTCACTAAATATATGTACGGATAAGGCAAGAATTTTCAGGACAAAAGAAGCTGAATGCAAATGATAGAATGAAGAAAGACTAGCTCCCTCTCTCTTTACACAGTTTCAAAAATATTAATTTTTCCTAATGCTTATTCTAAATGCATAATCAGTAACATCTTAAGTACAATGAGAGCACTTAAATGCAAAATAGGTAAGAAGATAAGAGGAGACAGGATGAATCAGTAACCAGCCGTTGTTCACAATGACCTACCTTGCTCTGTAGTATAAAACCCAGAGTTAGGGATTCTGCACATTCCAATGGAAAAAAAATCTAATTAGAAAACACTTCTTGAACAATACAAAATTCTATTCCATTCTGATTATTTCTTACAAGAAACCAAGATAACATGTTTCATTTACAACAAAAGTTAGAATGAAATCACAAGCCTTGATTCTCACGTACTTTCCTTTGACAGCCATGTAAACCACTAGACCCGTCATTCAAAAGCTAGCAAGAAAAGCTTCCAATTCTGATTGCTGTGCTTTACATAAACATTAGGCACGTATAAGTGAAATTGCATGGAGTAAAAACAAAATGTAGACAGAAAAGTCTTCTGGGTTGTCCAAATTAAAAGCAGCAGAAACAGCTGTTTCCAAGAGGACTGCTAGTATAAAATATAGCAAGTCCTTCAATGAAAGTAACAGACAACCCATGGTAGGCACCCTTCTGACAGCTAAAGGGTTTCGGTTCACTGTCGGCTTTGCAGGACATGCAGTCCTAAGAGAGTGCAGGTATGGCTCCTCACAACCAATAGCATCTTTCTTTCCCACTGATAGACATCAACAACTTAAAAAACAAGAAAACAAACAAACCCCCCAATACCAACCAAAACCAAGTAAACAAATAAGCTAAAACAAACTCACAAAAAACCCCATCACCTTGAATCCACTGGCAATCCAGGAGGAAGCAGTTAAGTAACCTGCTGAACCACTTAGATGCTCACAAGTCTATGGGACCAGATGGGATCCATCCTATGGTGATGAGGGAGCTGGTGGAAGAGCTTGCCAAGATGCTCTCCATCATTTATCAGTGCTGGCTCACCAGGGAGGTTCCAGATGACTGGAAGTTGGCAAACGTGATGCCCATCCATAAGAAGGGCTGGAAGGAGAATCCCAGAAGCTACAAGCCTGTCAGCCTGAACTTGGTGCCAGGCAAGGTTATGGAGTAGATCACGCTGAGTGAGATCGCACAACATCTATGGGATTTAGGAGGGGCAGGTCCTGCCTGACCAACCTGATTTCCTTTTATGACTGAGTGACCCACCTGGTGGATGAGGGGAAGGCTGTGAATGTGGTCTATCTGGACTTCAGCAAAGCCTTTGATACTGTCTCCCATAACATACTTCTGAAAAAGCTGGTATCCCATGGCTTGGACAGGGTCACTCTCTGCTGGGTTAGGAACTGGTTGGATGGTGGGTGTTGAAGAATGGTTAACAGAGCAGGGTTTATTTATTGCAGAGTGGTGGTGAACAGGGCTGCATCCATCTGGAAGCCAGTTAATAGTTGCATCCCCAAAGGATCAGTGTTGGTCCCAGTCCTGCTTAATATCTTTATTGATGATCTGGATTGAGTCCACCATTAGCAAATTTGCAAATAACACCAAGATTGAGGGGGTGGAGTGTCGATCTGCTGGAGGTAGGACCATCCCTTGTAGAGGGACCTGGACAGGTTGAATGGATGGGCCAAATCCAATAGCATGAGGTTCAACAAGGCTAAGTGCCAAGTCCTGCACTTTGGCCACAACAGTCCTCCGCAGACTGGGGACTGAGTGGCTGGACATTAGCCAGGCAGAAAGAGACCCAGAGGTGCTGACTGACAGGAGGCTGAACATGAGCCAGGTGGCCAAGAAGGCAAATGGCATCCTGGCATCTATCAGGAATAGTGTGGCCAGCAGGGGAAGTTATTCTTCCCCTGTACTTGGCACTGGTTAGGCCACATGTGGAGTACTGTGTCTAGTTCTGGGCCCCTCAGTTTAGGGAGGATATTGAGGTGCTGGCACAGGTCTAAAGAAGAGCAACAAGGTTGGTGAAGGGAATGGAGAACAGATCCTATGAGGAATGGCTGTAGTTGTTTAGCCTGGAGAAAAGGAGGCTCAGGGGAGACCTCTCTACAACTACCTGAAAGAAGACTGTAGCCAAATGAATATGGATCTCTTCTCCCAGGAAACACATGATAGGACAAGAGGACATAGTCTTAAGCTGTGGCAGAAGAGGTTTAGGTTAGATGTTAGAAAGAAGTTCTCCACTGAAAAAGTGATTGGGCATTGGAATGGGTTGCCCAGGGAGATGATGCACTCCCTGTTCTTAAAACAAGACTGGGTGTGGCAATTAGTGCCATGGGCTAGTTGACAAGGTGGTATTAGGTCACAGGTTGGACTTGATCTCAGAAGTCTTCTACAACCTAGTTGATTCTGTGGTCTTACACTACTATTGCATTTCTAGGAACAAGCCAGAATGATTCTTTTGCATTTTGACACCATCAGATCATTTCTGCTTCCTCTTTGAGACAGGTTTACTGAGAAACGGCTTTCAAAATAGCTGACAATGGCACAAGAATGGCAGCAAAATTAAATAAGCCTATCAACCCCATATAACCGAAGATCTCCTACTCTGATGTTGAACATCACTGTTGGCAAAATTAAGGCAACCAAGTTAAATCCCTGTACCCATTTTGTACTTGTCATCTTGGTGAAAATGTCTGTTAAGATACCAGATAATGAGTATCTCATATTGAATTTTACCATAAAGATGCCTTTTTTCTAGAGTGTGTCTTAAGATAATAGAAAGGTTATTTTTTACTTGATGGAGATACATGGAAAGTAATTTCTTTTTTCCTAGAGAAAGAAATTAGAATAAAACAATATAATAGGTAAAACTATTATAATGAATTACAAAATCTCAATACTTCGTACAATTCAGCACCAGAACTGACAGTGAAATGCCTTACTAAAAAGGAGGATATAGTGATATGTACATAATGTACTAGCAGAGAATCTTGACCTATATTTAAAATCTGCACATCAAGTTTCTAGGAATTTGGAAACCCAAGTGAAGTACAAAGTTTTCAAATGACCATGTGCATGTAAAATCAAATTCTTTAAAGAGATATGACTTAGACCTATGGAACTTTTCATCCTACTCTAGAATAATTCATACAAATGCATTTAATTTAATACATGATATTAGAAGATCACTAAAAATAAAAGCTACTCTTGTCAAAAAAACCATGACAAAAATATGTAACCAAGTAATTAATTCTAATGAGTTACCATGCACTGAAATGTATTGAAATAAAATAAAAGAGAGGTGAGGAAAAGGTATTACATACATAGAACAGTTATGGGTAGCGGGACTGGTTTATACCACAAGGAAACAGAGGAATTACTCTTATGGGAATTCTTTCTTGTCTCATAAGAAATTCACTCTAAGTGTGATTTTTTTTTTTCTAGTACATTTCCTGAATGAAACAAACTTCTGAAAATCTGCATTGAATTACTGCCACCCTCTTGCTTCATTTGCTGACTTTTCATACTCAGCACTTTACCATGACATAATGCCTGTTTACATTACAGGAATTTTAAAAGATGAACAGATATTAACAAAGTCACTCAAGAATCATAGTCTAATGAAAAGCAAGGGTGCTTGAAAGTCAATGTAAAATGACTAACATTAGCATCCAGATTCAAATCCCACTGATGCCAAAGCAAAGGTCAGTCTTTTTAAGCCTTGCTTTTATCTCTTTAAACCTCAAAGTATAGATGTCTCATAATATCAGACTGGATACATAAGATTTCAATCCACTTAGCAAAATTCAAGAGATATATTTTAATAAATAAATTAACAGCACAAAAAATTGCTTCGTTAAGATTCTATTTATATAAGTTTAAAAAAAATATTTCTAGAAACAGCTGAAGACTGGACTTTTAGAGACAGAGGAGTCATTCAAAGAACCAAAAAGCCTCTAGACTTTTCCCATTGAATGTGAAAGTCAGAGTGATGACTGAGTAAGACAACAACCAAGAAAAAAGGGTCCATCATCTCTTGCAGACACTTCAGGGAGGGCTACAGAGCTGTCTTCTCAGACTCAAAGATTTGTTTGTTGTCCTCTGCTCTCATTCCAAGTTAGCAGGAAGGACACCAGCAAAACCTCCTCTAAAATCATATATGCAAAACTACTGAGACATCATGGCATAGTAAAGGATTCTCTTTCAAATGCTGTAGCATAGCTCCAGTAATCATTCATATCAGATACATCTAAGCAAACATGATAGCTCCTTCCATTAAGACAATGGGCACAAATTCTAACTATATATGAACAGAGACTGTGATGCAACTGGTATGTCATTATGTATCCCTTTCCTAAGCCAGTATGAATTCTTTATTGTTAAGTAGGACAGACTGGGATTTGAAAATTCAGTTGATTACAAAGTCAAAATTCCTCATCACAGAAGTCAAGCATGCTCTATACAAAAGGAGACTCCATGGTCTGCTAATAACTAAACACCAATCTGCTGAACTTTTCATCATGTAAGGAAGTCTGACAACGTTCCTGAAGCTCATTAAATTGAAACTCCTACAGAGAACAACCTATGGGTATGTTGGCTAAACTCTACAGATTTTAACTGTAGCTCTTCCTGAAGTGTCCAAAATTAATCACTAAACATTCTTACTGTCTAAAGAAGCACACAAAACAAACCTACAAAAATCACAATCACAAATAAGCAAACAAAACACAAAAGCTGAAATACAAACAAAACAAAGCCACTGTAGCCTCAGCAGATCAGCTAGTTTCCTTTGTCTTCCCTGTATGAATCATGCATCCTCACACAATAATGGATGTACTCAGAGCTGCTGGTGTGAGGGCATGTTGTTAACTATTGCCAATTATCTTCATTTCCACTAGAAGGAATGGGAGTTGAAAGCAGCTGACAGTGCAAAAGACTGAAACTTTAAATTAGGCATAAATTGCGATGCCGCAGACAGAAATTGCAGTCCTAACAGTCTTAATAAATACTGGCACGTATTGAAGTGCATACTACTCACTGCCTTACACAACGCAAACAAGCTTGGCACTCCCTGGTTGCCATGGCAATCACAGGATGCTCCCATTTTAAATTCTGCTGCAGTGCTGAGGCATCATTTCCACTGCACAAATGCACATGTTTATTATCGAAGAATTCTGCTACTACATCATCACATTGCAAGGTCACAAAAATAAAGAAATTTACAACACACAAAAATTCTGTTCAAATTTCAAGTGTCTGCCTTACAGACACTAGCACAGACACAAAGTCCTATGAATAAAAAGTTCCACCAACAGTCTAGGTAGAAAAAACACACATACCACTCCTCCTTTTCTTTTCTGTGAGGAAAAGAATTTTCAGTTAATACATAAGATTCTATGAACTTCAATGTTCTAGACCACCATTCTTAACTCTTAGAAAAAACCTCCGAGCTAATTTACAAAATACATTGCAGATTTATTAAAACAGGTATTACACAAAACCCCCATATGTTTACTCTATAAGACCCATGAAGCCTAGATATGTTATAGCCAGGTTCTCAACATATTCTGTGGTCACGAACTGCTGTGTCTGTGAGTGGTCTGATGTAAAGTTTGAGCAGCAAGCATAATATAATCTTAGCATGGCAAAAAGAGAGAACTGCGATCAGTATACACCTTCTTGCTATTCATTCATCAGCCATCTCAATTTAAATCGTTATGTATAGTAAGTTCAGGCCACACCTAACTGCAGTAATGCAATTAGATGCAATGAAAAAACATGCTTTTCTCTAGAAGTATTGATAAAATGTCATCCATTGCTATTTCTAGGCTTACATAACTATAAAAAAACACTTCTGCTACTGAGGATTAAAACCTCCCTTTGTCTTTCAGACTAAAATATAAATATATGCAAGGACATGACTATAGCTGTATCAGGGCTTTAGTTACTCCAATGAGTAGACTGCAAGAAGTAACATGAATACAACCTTGGAAACAAAAGTACTGCATCTATTCTAAGTCCTCCTCAACACTTTTTTTTTCCCCAACATTAACATATTTAGCATTTCAGCACATGTACTAAATGCATATAATATTTATTTACTAACTGTTCTCAATCTATCCCTCCACTCTAGTCAAACTTTAATCCCCCAAAACAAGATAATTGATCTCAGAACTTCAAACATTACTAATTTTTACTGATTTTATGTGTTTTACCTCCCCTGTAACTTTCAGAATACCTCATGTGTTTGCTGCTTCTCTTGAGTTCCTGTGATGTCCCATGTCAGAAGCCACTTTATGTTCTAACTCTTTGATGATATACCTCAGAGGACAAAATCTTCTTAAACCACCTCACTTAAAAATCCAATATTGATCTTTTATACCAAAAATACAGTACAATTAAAAAAATAATCAAGAAATAAATTGTCTAATGTTAATTACTTTCTTGACACATGAAAAGAGTTAAATTTCTCACTCAGAACACCAGCCCAACAACAAAAAAATTAAAAATAAATGGAGATGTTGCCTTCACATTGATAATAGAACATGAAGCAAATGGATGCAAGTCCTAAAACAGTCCCATTTTCAGAATATTATTGCCTCCAAACAGACTTAAATCCCCCTTTCTTAAAAAATGTTTTAAAATTCATTCAGAAGCAGTTATGCAGAGGTTTATACTCATACTCAAATGTTAAAAATTCTCCATTCAAATCCCTTCTTCAGACAGATTTTAACCGAGGACATATTCTACCCTCGCATCTAAGGGAAGAGTTTTGACTTGAGCATGACATTAGTTATGGTGAGAATTTCTTTTACTCTGAGATTCATTCCAATGTAACAGAATTTTTGAACTGTACTCACTAAACAGAGGCCTTCTCATTCCTGGTACTGTTACTCTTCATTTACACAACATTAGCTGAAAATTATGACATAATCCAAAGACAACCACCTTTACAGAATCAATAATTCCAATCAAGTTTTTAAAATGTTCAGTCTTGCTTATCCCACTTCTAAATAGTCATAAATGCACAAGCAAAGGAAAAAAATCTCCTGTGGAGGTGGCCGATAGGACACAACACTCTATTACAAGTTCAAATATTGGATTTGCTGCTAATCTCTGCAACATACAAGGGTTGCTCCAGCTCAATAAAATGCAATTTGAAATGTCTTTGAGACCTCTTTCCCCTCAGAGAATGACCAGATGCCAAGGCTCTGAAAACCAGTCAGTAATCAGCAAAAGACTAAGTACAAAGATTCACCTATGACACATACAAGGGGGATGGAAGGGATCCCAAGGTTAATAACTCCATTCTTCCTTGCTGTCTTCTTCCCAATACACTCACCCACACCAAAGCACTCTGGCCATTTTTCAGGCAAGTTTTAAGAAAAACATGGTTTTCGGAGTAGAAAAGCCTTACTTGTTTCTTCAGTGTAGAAGACTGAAAGTTGTGTTGAAAAATTTTCCATTCTTATCACTGTGAGACTGAATAGTGAATATATAAGAATTAAGAATATCTAGTAAACAATAGCTTATATAAAAATGGAGCCTTCTAATGCTCTCCAGCATTCTTTTTGATTAATTATTATATCCTTAGTCTACTACGTCACTGTTTATTATTAACAAACAAGGTAGAACCTGAAAATGTGTCCCAGTAATAACTGTATTCTGACACCAAAGAAGTACTATTTTCCCTGTCACATTCTAGAGCAAAACCAATAACATTGTCACTGCTGATGGGATAATTTCCATAAAAGAAATACTAAAAGGTCATTTTCTTCTATGACTATAAATGTATTTGTTTAAGTATGGTGTAATTATTTTAAAAATGCTGCATAGACAAATGGTAGTCACACTTTTTAACAGGGAAAAAAACCTCCAAAACTTACTATGGTACACAAGCATTCAATGTTGGCTGTTCACTAAACAAGATGGTGTCCTTACTAATATCAAACTTCAAGTCAAAACTTCCTGAATGCTTTTTGATATGTTAAGCAAAACACCCACTGGTACAAAACTAACCTATCAAGTTATGGCCCAATTGATCACTGCCTTTGTTGAGAGATTTCAAGTGTAAATAATTCACTTGAAGGCTAAATACAGGTTGCCTTTTTCTACACGTTTTTGTCTTTAAGAACAAAATACAAACAAATTGAAAACTGCATTTCAGGGTGCCTTCCGAAGGCCTTTATTTTCAATGATCCCATAGTAATGCAAAGGACCAAAAAAAGGACATATATATGCAAATGAAAATGTCCCACTGAACTTCTCTTTCAATGTATATATGGTTTCAAGAGTTAGAAACCAGTTATCTAATTAGGTAATTACCAGTGCAGCAGTTTAGTTTAAGATACCTTAATTTAGAGATGTTCTTTGTCAGCCTCTTAAATTTACATACCTTCAAGAACTTCCACAGGTAAAGCACATGATACCTGCTGAGGCTCTGCAAGTACCAGCCTGCTAGCAAGATATCAAGAAAAAACATTTTGCATGTATTTCAGACTACTTGAGAAACAGCACAAGGATTTCAAGAGTTGCATGTCAGAATATATATACAGTACTTTTTCCTGAGACAATAGGCATTGTCAGGAATTTATAGGTTTTATTCCTTTCTTTCCAAAAGCCTTATCAACACACTAGGGTTTCTATAGCACCATTATTATCACATAATAGAGAGAAAGTGTACTCTGCTCCTTCAATCATTCCTCCATACATTCTCCTGTAAGACAGTGTGAAAGAAGCAGGTAGACTGTAGCTGTTCAGTTTACCCTCAGCTTCTTTTTCAAATGAAGAGTGTTTCTTTAAGTGTGCTAGCTACACAGTAGAAGTGTTGCACATCAACAATTCTGCTTCGAACATGGGTCACTGTGGGAGATGTCAAGAGGAACAGAGTAAAACTGCTTTTAATTACACTGACTATTTGCCCTCAGAGCTACATCAAAACTTGACAGGCATGTTCACAGACAGAGAGTTACTCTAAAGGAAGATTAAGACCTTACCATATCTCAAATTCTCAATTTAAATTCACCTCGCCATTCAGCAAAACCTTGCATGAGCCACCAAAAGGCTATCTAGGCCATAAGGTTAGCCTGTGGCTGGTCAGTCTCACAGATCCCTTTTGCCTTTGGAACCTGTGCACACTCTCCATCTCCACTGGCTAGCTATACCTCCTTAATGCTATTTCTGTCTTCCTCACCTGCACTGCCTCTACTGTCCAGAAAAAGAGAGCAAATCTAAAAATGTATCCAGACCCCTTCCCAGAAGGTCTTGAAGCTGGAAATCTAGATGTGAGCTGTGATGATAATCATAGTAAAGAGCTAAGTTTCATTATGCAGAATCCTGCATAAAATTTACAAGCCTCTATTGATCAACTTCTACTGCTTCATATTTCCTCTCACAAAGAAAGAAGTAATCATTCAGTAGCTCCTGTTTCTCAGATGAAAGATTTCATCCCTCAACTGTGTATACCTTCTCAAAATCAACAACACATGCCAAATAATACCATAAGGTTTCAACCATATAAAATCACTTCACACCTGAAGAACTAGCTTAATTTATCCAACAGAACAAAATTCAGTAATCAATTTTCAAATGAGACTTAAAGATTAGGTACATATATTGTACATTAATGAGCATTAGTGTGCCCAAAATAAATATCTAAATATAGTGAAAATTACTACATGGAATCAATGGTATATTATATCCTATATAAAGAGCTAGTACTAATTCATTGTCCTATGTGACTTCTTAAATATTGTCCCCTCATAAATCCAAATTCTTTTTTCAAATTGTAGCTAGTGTGAATCTGTATGTCATTCAAGCCAAAGTTAGACAAAAAAATCCTTTACTTTATTCTTCTTACTCCTTTTAAAACAATAGTTAACTATAAAATGATTATACTATGTAAAACAAAAATTTGCCAACTACATATTTAACTCTCCTTCATTCTTTTCTAAAAAAATCACTGTGAAGTAAAAAAACTATTTAAAAGATTTTAATGATTTAGCTGCTATAAAAAACCCCAAACATCCTGTACTTTGACAGATCTGCATGTAGACATATATAATTATTAAATAATAACTGCTATATTTTTCTATTACATAGGTACAATGACTGAATAATCCCACAAAATAATCAGATAAGTCAGTCTGGATAACATAACAACAAAAATTGTAATATTTATAGGAAAAATAATCCCTAGAGTCATAAATATTTGAGGCAGTCCCAATGACTTTGAAGTAAATAAGAAACAATGCAGGATTTCTTAATTAAGTCAGAAGAAAATTAATGTCATAGAGTTTAAATGCCATAGGAAACAGTAGTTATTTACAGATACCAAGACAACAATACTAAGATCTGTGCCTTGAAATTATAACAGCATGATTTTTTTTCATAATTAAGATTTGTAAGACATGAATACAATAAGCGACACATAAAAAAAGCTCCCAACAAAACAAACCAAACGAACTAATGAAAAAAAAATCACAAAAAAGTAGGCTCTGTAATTTCAAATACCAGACTGCTGATGAGACTAGTTTTGGATGCTGTCAACAAGAAACTACACTTCTCCTTGAAAATTGCTTCCATGCTGCATGATATGCTGCACTGTAACGGGCTGTTGTAGGTGAGAATGTAGAGATATAGAAACAGCCTGAAGTTCTTCTAACCACAGAAAATGTGAATACTATTACTAAGGAAGCAAACAATAGAGTGGCAGAATTCAGTATTTCCCAGCATTAAGAGGTGTGTTGCACAATATATAGCTATTTTCAGAATATTTTAAAGTACATATGCAAAGGAAAAATTTGAATACTTAATAATTTATAAAAATATCATTATTGTTTCAGTCACATAATTTTCCATCTATCTCAGTAAAAAGAGAGGGAACATTTGATTTGCCATTCTGCACTACATTCCTTACTTGGAGTTTATCTTAAAGTAAAACTGTCCTCAAGGAGCCCTTTTTGCTTCTACTTATGGTGACTTAAAAGAGATATGACTTCCAAAATCAGCAATGAATGAACTACTGACAAACATATCCTGCACAGATGGAAGTATTGTAGCTTGTATAGAACAAAGGCTTTTCTGCCCACCCCACACCACACCACCACCCCACCAAGTATGCTGGGGGAGCACAAGACATTGGGAGGGAACACAGCCTGAACAGCCGACGCTAACTGACCCATACTATATGGCATCATGCTCAGTATATAAAGAGGGAGGAGAAGGAAGAAGGGTACCTTTAGAGTGACCAAGAAACCATGATCTGTGATGGTACCCTGCTTTCCTGGAGATGGCTGAACACCTGCCTGACTATAGGAAACAGTAAATGAATTCCTTGTCTTGCTTGTGTGGGAGGTTTTTGCTTTACATATTAAACTGTCTTTAGAAGTGAAAAAACCTGTACGTTGAGAAACCTTCCAATTCTCTCCCTGATCCTGCTCATCAGGTAGTGAGTGAGTGGATGCATGGCACCTGTTTGCCATCTGGGTTAAACCATAACACCTGATCAAGTGCCTCATTATCTCTTAAAGCACCCAGGTGATCTCAGTGTAGTATTTAGCCTGAGCTTGATAAGGCTGTTTTCCTCTGAAAGTCACACACAAAATTTACACATATAAGATTTGAGAATAGGAAATGTAAATCCAATTTATATTTGAACCTAATAAGCTATGACCCTACATTTTGGTAGATAGCCTTTTTTGCATATTTGTAGCCCTGCACAAGAATAGGCCTTTTGTTTCCCCTTTTCACTAGCCCTGTGAATCCTCAACTAACACTTTTTTAAACAAAAGATACGAGTTTGTTGGATCAGCCACTTGTAACAGAAACCAACATAATGACAAACTGCATCATTCTTTATCTTAACGTGGGGAAAAGTATCATATCCTTTTGGGAACCATTCACAATCTTACAACACAAAAAAGGACAGGCTTATTGCAGTAAAACAATGGAACGTATCATAATGTGGTTCATCCTTTATCCTAATAAAGATCTTTCTGAATTCTTTTGGGCTACAAAAATACTCATATGTTCAAAAACAAGTACCTCTGAACATACATCAAACACATTAATACCTAACAACCATACAGTGTCTTCCATCCAAGGCCCTCATTACTGATGCCCATGTGAAACAGACAATTCTGTTATTCCTGTTCCATTACTTTGTATATACATGTCATCAAACAATAGCTGAGTAATGGGGGAGAATCAACAAGCTCTGACCATCAGTTCTGGAAGCTATTCAACATTCTTCCCTCAAAGCAGTTAAACTTCAGGTATAGTACTAAGGTAGTTTCTCACATTCTGAATACATCAATTAACTTTTTTTTTTCTCATTTCAAAAATAAGTAATTATAGAAAAAAAGAAAATGTAAGTGGAAAAGAACTTTTTACACTTTTGTGTTCTAATGCATAAATTTAATTTTCAAGTTTCTTTCCAATTTTTTTTCTTGAACAAAAGCAAAACTAATTTTTACCTAATTACACTTCAGCTATTCAAAAGAACAAGTCCTCCACAAATATAACAATTTTTATTGTTGATTTAAAACAGCCAAACAACCAAACAAAAAGCAAACAAAAACCCAACCACACACCAAAACTTGTTAGTTTAAATTACTCAAAGCTTTAACATTATGCTGACAAGTCTAAAGTCACACTGCAGTGAGAGAAGACCAGAAGTCTAATATATCTTTATAGTCACTCATTTAAAATATCTAAGCTGATTTCTTATCATTCTCTTGAAATAGTTAATCTTATTTGTGAATTCCTGTTCAGAGACAATGTAAGGGATAGGAAGGAGAAAAGGCTGTTCCTACATTTAGACTACCAAGCATAACACATGTGATTAATTAGAAAATGGATTTCTATCTTCTGATGTTTCAAAAGGCCCTTTTTAAAAAAAAAAAAAAAAAAAGGGGGGAACACAAAACCTTATTTATAGAAAAGGTGATTTTTTTTTTCATAGTAATTGCAATAATGTAAAGAGTAACTAAAGGACAAAATAACTTTTAATAACCATCTTATGAAATGTCATTCACAAAAGCCACTGCAGTCATCCTCAAATCACTGCTGAGAGCCTTAACATGTGAAAATGTACAACTTCACGAAAAGAAGGTATCTGTGTCCTTGATGGGCACTGCTTGACACAGTCCAGCACATTCACATTTACCCGAGTAAGATATATATACTCTACAAATATAGATAATTTCCATACTATGCTGTTTCTTAAGCAAGTTAGATACAATCACTTCTGTTTTCAACTGAAGAGGGCGTTTAATAAACATTGAATTTTGAATTTTAAGGTATCTCATGTTTCTCCTTAATTTCAGGTTTTCAACTTGTTGAAAAGGCCTTTTAGAAATCTAAAAATTTTTTTGGCATTGCCTCTAGCTGCAAAACATCTTAAAAAGCTGCCTTATTCTTAAAACTTCCCAATTACCATTTGTAGTTGGAAAAACCAACTTTGTGTACTTTAGAGATAATAGATTTATGGCAACAAATGTGATTTCGTGCACAAGTTTCCCAGTTATATATCATTATTGAATAAATATGGTTTAGTAATTGTCCCTTCTGTCTAAAATACTACCAGCTTTTTATGGTCTATACTACGGAAAAGATTCTTCCCTTGGATTCTGGACTATATTATTTGCTGTTAAATCACAATGCTTATCACATAAGCACATAAATATTCATTTATGCCTCTAGAGTGGATACAAGTAAAAGTAAATTCTTTATAGACCTTTTGCTCTTCAGCTAAATCTTCCAGCTTTAGAATAGATTTATATACTCCATCTGTTTCTAGTCTTCACTTGAAAACAATCAGGGGGAAAAAAGTCACACAATGAAAACTTGATATGTTCAACCCTTTTTTCTCTATTCAGAGAATGCATACTTGACAGCATTAGTGAAACCTTTCAACACAAACAAGAAAACCCTCATCCCTGTGCTGAATCAGTGGCTGTTAATGGCTTCCAAACCCATTAGATGACATTAGGATATTTTAATACTGTAGAGCCTGAAGTAAGTCTTCCCTGAATTGATTTCACTGTATAATGTTGCACTTGACCTTTTGCGTCCTACCATATAAAAATTTTTATTCTATCAAATTTTACAGAAAATTATGTTTCTTGTTTGCATTATTAGAACTGCATACTATTAAAATAATTTTATAACTCAAGATTTTATTCTTTATGGTCATTAAAAATACAGACATTCTCAATGCACACATATACACATGCAAGGAATCATACTTCTCCCTTCTATTATAGTGACTTAGGAAGCACCCCCAAGAAGTAGAGATTTTTTTAAATTAAAATTTACAATGCACATTAAATTGTAGAAGAAGTAATTTTTTTCAACTGAAATTTCACTATTGTATCTTAGTTTTTCAAGAATTCCAAAAACATGTGAAGTTATGAGTGTTGGAGTACTCCATCTATATAAATCAGCAAAGATCAGAAAAACAAGGTTCAAATTCTGTGTGAACTTGAAGAAACAGGTTTTTGTACAATACGCTCACAGTTCTGAAAGATCATGACATATGGGTTACTATCATATACAATATCACTAACTGGTAACAGATTATACAGTAGTTAGATCTGTGCAGGAGATACTTATTATGATTTGTACATCCAAACCACCACAACTCTGGATTTCAGATAATGCCAATATATATCCAGTAGCAAATAACTAACATATATATATATATATATATATATATCATGCTATGAAAATGTGAGATTCTTCTGAAACAACGGTTTAAGATGGAAAAGAGCACCTACTGAATTATAAAACTTACATGACTGAGCTTACGTGTGTGTCAAATACTTCTGAGCATTATTTCAATACAGAGAATATTCAAGTATGACAAGAACAAAAGGTAGTGAGTCATACTTAAAAGCAGCAGATTTCCAAGACACATACTTCTTCATGTATCTCTATATCTCTTCTTTACTCTTTTTCTATATATCCCTACATATATATTTGTGCCTTGAGTGACAGGGAAAGGCATGGGAACAATATTTCTATATACTTTAAACATTTTGAATTAAAGAACACCTTCCAAGCCCCTTAAAGACAAACATAAGTTTAGGCATTATGCTGCAGGCTGACCAATGTCTCTAACAGATTGTCCACCATCTTACAGAGAGATTATACCCTTTTTCTTGAAACCACACAAGAATTCTTTTCTTTCCCAATATCAAGCTTACTAGATTCCAATTACTGCACCATTTCCCATCCCCACACTTCACTCTTAGGCTACACAATCACATAGGCTGCTGTTTCTCCAAGTAAATACCTGGGTACAGTGAGTTGTAACACCTGGGTTCAGTGAGCCAATTAAGAAAGGTTATACACACTGGCCTAAGACCTCTGCTACAGTTGGATTAGATGGATTTGTGTCAAACTGCCATTATGAGTTTGATATTAGATGGTTGCTGCACTCTACAAATAACATAATTGGGATCAAAACAGAAAGTCGCCTAGCATTCTAAAATTATATAGAAGAATCTTAAAGCAAACAATTTTTTGACCTAATATTTAGCCTATTTTATCATAACAGATGACAAGTGGCATTGCTAACAATTTTTGTAATGAGTAGGACCAACTTTATCAAAATACTTATTTTAGTCCGATGTCTGGTGCTTTTTATTCTCAAAACTAAATGTAGCATGATTTATGTCTTATTTATTTATATATTTATTCAATTATGTAAAGACAAGAAGTGCCTTGAAACTCAAAATATACCAAAACATTTTTTACATTGGAAAAACTCCAAGTGTCAAAAATTGTCAACTACTTAGTGTTGGATCAGAGTTTAATACATGTTCAGTCATTTTGCAATCCAGACTTCCTTCTCTGGTTTCCTCAGTTGATGAATAAGTTGCTAAAACTATCCTTAATAACTAAGCATCAGACCAATGGCACACCTACAAGATTAATGAAAGGCCTTTCCCATGGGTTATTGTATTATAAACTCATCTAAATTCACTTTGCAGTTCTGATAGACCAATGGAGTTAGATGGATATTGATAAAAAAGTAGAGTCCTCATTTGACTGGGGAAAGGGATGGGGCATAGTTTCATTTGAGGCACCTTGCAAAAGTTTTCAGATCAGTAAAAGAAAACCAAAGCCACAAAAAACACTGAATAAACAAAAAAAACCCGACAACAACAACAAAACAAACAAACAAACAAACAAAAAAACCAAAACAAAAAAAGGAAACAAACCAACAATGAAAAAAAAAGAAAAACAGAAAAAAATCCACATCTGATCTTTCCTGGATATTCAGTGAGCTTCAAAAACAGCATACTGCATTATACTTCCAGTATTCTCAATGTGGAACACCATTATCTTGAAGTAAATGTGAATTTGTATTCATTAATTTCCTACAGTTTTATATGCTGTAATGAGACAACATATGAAAACAACTCAGAATACCGCCGAGAATTTAGAGAATAAAGGAAATGTTACACACCTAGAGACCATAATGAATACCAAATACCTCAACATTTCTTTAATTTGGTAAGAAAGGTTAACAGGATATACACAAACTGTTTACTGGGGAGTACAAAAAGAAAACAATACATTAAAAAAAATGTTCTTCTTTCACTAGCAGGAGATTGCTAGGGCTTTCAAAACAATTCTATACATGAGTAGTATTTGATCCCTAATAGGCAAAAAGAAAAAGTCTTCCATTCTCCTGCCAGTGAAGAGACAGGAAGATGGCCAGTGGGGAAAAAGGACTGGAAAAAGGAAAATCACTCAGAGACAAAAAGGTACAAACCAAGGAGGAAGTTCAAGTTTGCTATCTACCTCTAATTAGAGCAACATTTATTTGAAGACTTTTCTTTCTTACTAAAACTAAACCTTTGAAAAGGGACATCAATTTTGTGCTAGACTATTGCTAACAGCTTGAGGTCTCACTGCCAGCAAAATTAAAACCAAGATCTGAATTTCAATAATGGCATATTAATCTTGGGACTGTGCCCCAGCTCATAAGGGGGCACATAATTGTTCCGTTTCTAAATATTCAAGGCATTGGATTTCAAGGGATTCACACTACTGGAAAATAATCTGAGGAAATCAAGGTATCAAAAATTGACACAGAGAATTATAATTTTGTTGCTTTTCTTCCTATGTATAAGAACAAAAAATAGTGGACTCTTCCAGCATGATATAGACTATATTTGTCTAATCACTTCTTTCATTGCAGTGTTGTTGCCTACAATGAAAATAACCATAATGAGATACTGCTTGGAAACTGAATGATGCACGGACTATTGCAATTGTTTTTTTTACAAGGTAAGTTTTTTTACAACTTTCCTTTGTTCAAATATTGTCGCTGCACTTACTCCAGAAAAGAGGATATAGAGGACTGAGCCATGCAGAAGAGTAAAATGAATATGATGAGTTAATAGGAGAAATTAGTTATTCATAACTCACAAAGATGATTGACATGCTTTACATTAGAAGAGTGCTAGTTTGCCATCAGTATTACTTTCATATAATTTAGAAATATTTCAAAACCATTTTGAAAATAGACAACTATCTATGTGTAAAATGTTATGCCTGCTGCTACCTAACAAGGAGAAAAAGATATTCCATCAGACAGCACCATGACTACTAGCAGTAAAGATAGAAACAGTGTCTGTGAGCAGAACAATTGGGCAGGACATTATTTTTCCATTTTGGCACTAATACAGCTCTTAAAAATATAGCAATTAAATAAATAAATTGATTTAATTAATACAAAATTACATTCTCCAAGATGGAATTGGCCAGCTAAGTTACAGAAAACACCTCACAGATCCATTAGAAATCAAACAGTCTTACAATTAGGCATTAAATTAGCTGGCATCATATGAAAGTGGTGATAACACTGAGAAAGACTCTAACATTGACAAATTATACTTGAGATATTAGCTGACAAATTTCAACAGAAAAAAAGTCTCCTTGTTTCTTTTAAAAATGCTAACTGTATTTGTATACTTCTTGCCTCCAACCTGACTAACAGTACCACCTTGATTTAACTGTATAGGAGTAAACTCAGCTGAAGGGTTGGATTTTTTTTTGTTTTGTTTGGTTGGTTTGTTGTGGGATTATGTTTTATTTTTAAAGGGTTTTCAGTTGGGGAGAAAAGTGTTTTCAGTTGTGGAGAGAAGAGTGTGTTAGCGGGAGTGGTGATCAAACACCATTACCAGAACAACAGATTTTTACTATTTGCAAATATATTTAAAGACCTATTAATATTTAATGATGCATAATTTTTCCTCTCCAATATGCAGAAAATTGCTTCTTCTACAAGTTCTGCTAATCACTGACGTAAGTTTCACATGGCAAAATAACTCTTAGGTCAAAGCTTAATTCAGCTATACAAAATAAATTAACTAAATAAGAACTGCAGTATTTCCAAATGAGTGAATAACAAGAGGAGAATGGCTTCTGTCATCTGGTGGAAAGTATGATATTCTATTTGCCTTCAAACTTACACACTATGTATAAATAATAATTTACGCAACTTAATAATTTACAGCATAATAATGATTTGTTAACCTGAATCATTGATGAAAGAATGCTATTCTTTAAAGGAATACTAAATGGGAACATTCACTCCCATGTACTGCAGTTTCACCTTATCTACAGAATTAATATTATAATCAAACCTGCTTCTTAGAACAGTAATTACCCCAGGAGAAGGCTCTTCTCAATGAATAAGGGGCTACTGCCTGTAAAACAATATCTGCTTACACAACAAATATATAAGGCACTATCCATGTTTTCTTTATGAAACAGTGTTTTTCCTACTCCCCACTATTCACATCCTTCCATTGTTACCACTGATGTTTCTTTTTCAGAACTGCTCTTTACACTTTGCTCCATACATTAAGACAAAAAGTATAATTTACCTTACTTCAGGAAAAAAATTCTTATGGATTAGTTGTAACTCAGTTCACCACTAGATCGTATGCATCAGAAGCAGCAGAATACAAAAATGTCCTTGGGAGCATGGGCAAAATGTGAGTGTTGGAGTCATCCCACCATGAACTTTATATTTGACATACAGACAAAATTGTAGAAAACATCCTCTGTTCAGAAAATGCCATCCCAAGAACTGTTCAAACACTGTGTGTATGTGGCACTTGGGGATATGTTTTAGTGGTGAACAAGAAGGTGCTAGTTAATAGTTGAACTTGATAATCTTAGAGGTCTTTTCAATCTCAACAATTCTATTGTTTTATGATTCTAAACTAATCTACTGGTGTAGCACTTTCTCTTAATTCTTGCCATAGTTAAGGAAATGGTAATGCAATCATCAGCTGATACAACTCCCCATATCCAAGGAACAGAAGGACTCTAAGTAGCAAACTCAGAATAGGATCTTCATGTGCTTCATCCATCCTGTTGATTTTGTTTGATTTTCTTTGTCAAAAGTCAAAAAATATACAGGATGTATTCATGATGATACATCTACTGTATATGCAAGCTTACTTGGTCTCAAGAGGCTGAGCTCACAAAATTCTTGCAGAACGACGTCAAGGTGTATATACCTTGGTAATTTTTCTTAGATTTTTCCAGAAAGCATCTATGTGCTAACAAAAATGGGGATGATAGGGTGTTGAAGAATATGGTTAAAACAACACATAAATGCAAAACTACACACTGAACCATGAACAATGCAGCTTCTAAAGGTTGTAACATGAAAGATGCCTGAGGCCAGGGATGTGTTTATTAAGGCATTTAGTTAAAAACTTAGTTGAATAATATTCATTGGGTAGATGGAAACAAGCAAAGGAAATTTATTACCCTTCACACATGCTGTTACATGGTGCCAAAACATAGAAATTAAAAGTAAACCACATTCTTGAATTTTACTTTATGATAGTACAGAATAGTTTAATTTTACCCTGTTTCGCCCTACATATTGAGCAAAGATGCTCCATCTAAACAAAAGAAAGGAAAAAATGATGCTCATGTAACCAAGAGCTATATTTATAGTTAAGCACAACAGTAATACTGAAATGTTTAATATTTATATAGCTCCTCCATGGCTGCTTTTAAATAAATGTATTAATTTTATCTTTAATACACATAGATGAAGATGTTATCTCCAAATGACTCCTGATTCAATTTTTTTTCTCTCACCAGAGTATGAAAATCCTTGGCAACTGGACCAGTGGAATATAAATTATTGCTCAGCTCCCCAGTAAATTATTTCAGAGTATCCAGAGAATACACAGCATAGCTCAGTAAAAATCAGACTCCTTTGAAAACTGACATCAAGCAGACCCCAAAAGAAAAAAGAATCTTTCAGGAAGCTATCATTTGCAGTGACTTATCTTTTAGTCTTTTTGTTACCCAGTGCGTACCTGGGATTGAAGAATGGATTCAGAGTGAAACAGAATTTAACCTTGAAAATAGCAGAGGTAGTAATTATATTCATCGTAAACATCATGACAAAGTGTTGATGTTAAACCACATGGCCACAAATTTCTCCTTTCAATTGCATTTGATTTTTTTTCCCAAATATTTCCCACAAAGTATTCTTCACTGAATCAACCAGTTACAGCCATTCCTACAAAGCATGAAGTTTTAACTTTCCTTTACGCTCTCACACCTGATTTTTCCCTGAAACATGCATCCCTGAGTGCATCAAGTCCAGGGACGCATCACCACACAGCAGCCTATCATATCATGCAAACATAAGAAAGCTAATGATTAAACAGCATGCCCTCTAACAATACAAATACATGAAAGAGTAGCATAAGGATAATATTTTTTCTGCCTGAATGATTTATAATTGGAAGCAAAAGGAAAAGAAACTTCATTTAATAATCGTTATTTAGTAGTTCACAAAATTGTTACACTACACTGGCAAACTTAATCTGCAATTTCCTATGAAAAGACATCCTCCCTGATGAGCAAGGTGATAATACCCAATATAATGAGGAACAACTGATCACATGTAGTTCTGGAGGGGCAAACACTCTCCCTTCCTAAGTCAGTTTTCACCATTCAAAGAATATTGAAATCAAAATGGTGGAAGCATTTTTTTTTTTTTGCTGCTGGTTTCACCTTGGAGATGGAGGGTAACTAGAAATTACTGATGAATATTTGCACATTGATCTATTATATGGTTTTAAAAAATGCAATCCTTATTAGAATATAAATTGTGAGCAACATGTTGCAATGCTACAATACAAATTCAAAGCCTGTCTAGATAAAAAGTAAAAGGAACTAACCTGTACTGAATATGTTTGCAGATTTCACAGAATCGTACAATCGTAGAATCATAGAAAGACTTGAGTTGGAAGGGACCTTAAAAATCATCTAGTTCCAATCCCACCTCCCTGGGCAGGGATGCCACCCACTAGATCAGGTTACTCAGGTCGGCATCTCTGATAGATGGCATCATTGATTTTAGACAGAAAATGTTGACACAAAGGAGGAACAGACAGCTGACACCTCTGATGGCATCGTCTACTATAATATGTTTACTTAGTATCAGATTAGAAAGCTAAGCATTACAAATTTTGAGACCTGAATCTGAAAGCTATATATTACAACTATTCTGTCAATTCAACTGCAATCAGGGTTTTTATTTAAGCAACCTTAAATACAGTCTATACACAATAATGTCTATAATTTTCTTAATAGCATTTCCAACATACAAATAAAGACTTACAGTCACACCAGTTTCCAAATGGTTAGTTATGTGAGATGTTTGCTTGTTTGTTTGTTTTTTGGGTTTTGTTGTTCTTGTTGTTGCTGTCGTTTTCAAGATTCTAAATTGAAGACTGCTTATCTCAATTCTTGAATACAATATTTTGTCAGCAAATACTTCCAGAAATTTCTCTCTCAAATGTTTATCCCCTGTTACTATTTATGTATTCTAAAAGATGTAATGGTTACTTTGGCCCTATTTGCTTTTCCAGTGGTTTAGCTAGGAGCTCTTGTTGATTTTAATAACAGAACTGAACTGAATGAGAAATTTAATCTCAGTGATTAAGTTGCTTCCCACCTCCTTCACTTAGCTAACATAATCATTTTGCAGAATCTGATAAAATACTCTCTTACAGTTACATTTGCTCAATTTCTTCCAGTCAGGTTGCTTACAATATATACTGCCTTTTTTTTTTTTCATCAGTCAGATATAGTGGATTAATATTCTAACGAGTATGGTAGATGGTAAAATTGAATCTTTTATGCCTTGAACAGAAGACTATAAAACCTGTACCTATTAATTAATTCCACCAGGGGTTTCACAGAAGTAGATAATACTTCCACAAAACAGAGGCCAGGAGATTGCTGTCAACTAAGGCACTCGCACAATAAAAAGAGCATGTTCCTCCTCTGATCAAAGAGCTGCCAATATATTTAAAGGATTATTAAGAAGTTTTAAAACCTTAGCAAATTTAAATGTAATAGCTGATGGTTCATTCTGAGACAAGGAATGCCCTGGATGCTGCATTTCATGATCAAATAAAGGTGTAGTGGAACTAAACTAAAACAAAATTATGCCATCCTGAAACACAGAGAAAAACAACCAGAAGAAACTAGTTATGTTTTCTTAATAAGACTGAGTATTAGGATTTTAGGTTCTTTTGGATAGAGAAATTAAAATCCATCTTAAGTATTTCCATTGCCTGAATTATCTGAAAATGCAATGAAGTACTGCAACATTTACCTGTTACTTTTTCATTTAATAGTATCCAAAATTTCAGCTCAAGTGATAGGCTACCTAGACAAATAACTGTAAAACAAAATTTGTCTGACAGAAGCCTGTGGGATAAAGCCCTGGAGGGAAGACTTGCTCAGGAAAGATTGTTAATATTCCAGCTAAACAGTGGTCCATGCCAACAAGGAACAAGTAAGGTAAAAAATGCCAGGAGTCCTGAGTGAATGAACAAGGAGCTCCTGCTAAACTCAAGCATAAAAAAGAACCATATAGAGAGTGGAAGCAAGGACAGGTCACTTGGGAAGAATATAGAGATGCTACCTGAGAATGCAGCAAAGCCGTAAGGCTAACTAAAGCTAAAATTTAATTAAATCTGTCCAGGGATGTTACATACATCCCTGTTTTCAACAGGGGGCAAAAGTCTAGGGAAAATGTGAGCCCATTGCTGAGTTGAGCAGGGAACTTAGTGACTTGTGACCTGGAACACACTGAAGTACTGAATTCCTTCCTCTCATCAGTCTTTACAATCAAGATCAGCCCTCAGGAATCTCAGGCCCTACAGATGAGGAAGACTGGAGCAAGGAAGACGAACCATTGGTGGATTAGGATCAGGTCACAGAATACTTAAGCAGACTGGACCTATCTAAGTGCATGAACCCTAATGGGATGCATCCATGAGTCCTGAAGGAGCTGGCTTTGATCTATTAAGGTGATTAAAAGAAGTGCCTGAAGACTGGAGGAAAGAAAATATCACCAAAGCAGGGAGGAAGACCCAGGGAACTACAGGCCAGCTAGCATCGCCTCAGTGCCTGGAAAGGTGATGGAGCAACAAAATCCCTAAACAATTTCCAGACAGACAAACAACAGGAAAATCACCAGGAGAAGTCAGCATGGCTTTCCCAAAAGGAAGTCATACTTGACCACCTTGAGAGACTTCTATGACTAAACTACTGGTCTGGTAGGTGAAGAGAAAGTAGTGGATATTGTCCACCGGAACTTTGCAAAGGCTTTGGACGCTACTTCCTGTAAGATCCTCATAAATAAATATGATGAAATATGGGTTGGGTGAGCAGACAGTGAGTGAGGTAGGTTGAAAACTGTCTGAAAAGGTGGGCCCAGAGGGCAGTGGCACAATCTACTTTGTCACACTAATAGTATGCCAATAACTAGTAACCTACAAACAGGGGTCAATACTGGATCCAGTCCTGTTCAACATCTAAATTAGTGATACAGGTAACAGGACATTGTACCCTCAGCAAGTCTGTTGATGACACAAAACTGAGGGCAGGAACTGATAGGCCAGAGGTCACGTTGCCATCCAGAGGGACATGGACAGACTAGAGAACTGGGCTGACGGGAACCAAATGAAGTCCAAAAACGGGAAGTTCAACAAGATGTGCATCTGGGGAGGAACCCCATACACCAGCATAAGCTGAGGGACATCCAACTGAAAAAAAAGCTTGGCAAAGAGAAAGAGCTGAGGGTCCTTTTAGACACTGAAGTTAAACAGGAGCCAGCAATATGTCCTTTTGGCAAAGAAGTCCAGTGGCACCCTGGGCTGCATTAGGAAGAATGTTGTCCCTAGGCTGAAGAAGTTGATCTTCACCTCTACTCAGTACCTGCAGTACTGTGTCTACTTCACAGAAACATAGAATGCTTTGCGTTAGAAGAGACCTCCAGGTTCTGTCTAGTACAACAAGGACATGGACACACTGGAAAGAGTCAATGAAGGTTCACAAAGATGACAAAGGGACTGGAACATCTTACTAGTCACAAAGATGAGCTGAATGGACTTGCCAAGGTATTAACTTCAAATGTTAACCAGTACTGAAAGTAAGCAGTGAAGATATTCTACGGGACTTTCAAACATTAAGAACATTAATTGCAGAAGCAAAGCACTTATGCCCTGAGATGACAAGACTAAAATTCTCCAGGGACATCAAAACTGTCAAACACTCCCCTGAGATCTTTCTTAACCACCCTATCTTTCACTGGCCATGCAGGCCTCTACCCAGTTTCTATAGGATAGTGTTGGGAAATGGTTAATAGAGCAGGGTCATGGGTCACTTCAGCAAATAGTCGGTGAGAAAATTTAGTGCGCCTTGCTGCAAAATCCCTGCTGTGGAATGTCTTAGCAGATAAGGCCAGGACGGGATGTCTGTGGGAGAAAGTTTTAGCTGCAGTAGGCGAGTGAGAAACGAGAACTTTGATCCTTGAAGGGAAGAACTTAGATACAACTGTAACTATAAGCAAATAACTGTTGTAGTATTAACCAATAAGATGCCTGCTAGAGAAAACGCATTTATTATGCTTTGTGTGAAAAGTATATAAGAGCTATTAAGTGTGTCAATAAACAAAGCTTGCTTATCAATCATATTGGTTGTCAGTCTGGCTTCCCTCTCCACAACAGGATAGCCTCGTCAGTCAATAGAAATGTTAGGTGTCTTTTTGCTACTCCATTAGTTACATGCACCCATACCTCCTCTTCAACAATTTGGAAGGGGATTTGAATAACACGTAGTGATCAGGCCAACAGTTTAACTTTGAAGACCTAAAACTACTGAAAATCATAATACTAAATATGTTAATATTTAGAATTAAACATTAACTACGTCATAAAAATATGTAACAGATATTCATTCAAATGTAGACATTTAGATCTAGATAATGCACTCAAAATATGTAGTAAATATCAGATAATCTTTAATGTAGCATGAGCTACCTAAAAATGATAGTTCCCTTACTGATATTACTGATCTTATTTCTAACTACAAGTGCCTTGCTATTTTGCTCAAAATAGCTTGTCTTGCCCAAAAACACGCCAGATATTCCAGATGCAGACAGAAAAACTGAATTGATACATTTTGAGGATACATTCTTATTACAGTGAGAAAAGGTGCTGTCATTTTGCAATCCATGATTAGCCAAGAGCTTTCATGTCTACAGTAGACAAGTCTACCAGTGCTTCATAAAAAATCATTTAAATTAATTCTTTTCACATTTCATCCTTTACCTTTATGATTTGAAACAGGAAAAACAATTGAACATGATATGCAACTCACATAATTTATTTGACATGTTCTTAATAGATACTATGATGTTCCTGCAGTTGCTTTGTTAAAAAAAGTCACAGACTCTTCCTTTACAAGCCTTCTTTCCCTAACAGATTCCTTCACAATTCAGGACATACTTAGGCAAATTTTACTCTGGCAAATATCAAAAATTTCAGTAACCTAAAGCTGCATTGAAAATCAGAATTTATAAGCACTCTTTTTTTATTTCTCTCCTCATGGGGCAGCCATATAACTATGGCAATCACTATGTGGTCTTTGATCACGGGATAACAGAAACTACCTACTGTGCTAAGAAAATGCATCAGAAAAATATAGTGTGCTGTTTCCTCTAGCTCTTTGATCATTTTGATAGATTTCAGAATTAAAAAAAAAAAGGTGCCAAATAATTACTATTTAATGAAATGCATTAGAAACATGAACATCAACAAACAGGAAAGAAAAATTATAGAAAAAATCATAAAAACTGGGAAAGACAAAAGGAAATTCATCTTTGCTTCTTTTTTGGGTTTTAGAGTGAGTATTTTTTGTTGTTTGGTCAGGTTTTTTGCTTGTTTATTGTATGTTTTAATTTAGAGTGTGGTTTCATACCTTGATCATCTAAGATATTGTTATTCACTGATTTCTGCTCATGGTTCAATTTAATGAATAAAATATATTTCTAGACAGGAATAAACAAGATTTAACACTACATATAATTAGTCATTCTTAAGAATTTCTCTTTCATAAATCAATTGTTTTTCTTTACAAGTCTTCTTCTATCTACTTCAAATGGAAAGACAAACAAAAAGAAACCAAGATCATGAATGTTCCTTTCCTCAAAGCTGATGTTACAAGAATCCTGCTCTGCACATATGCCATCCTAAAACGCATTAGGTGCCAATATATTAGGAAAAAGGTATCACTGGATATATATGCCTTAGAAGCAGAAGCATGCATTGCTGCAATTTTTGAAAATAGTGACTTATTTCTACATATGTTCACAGTCATTATCTTCATGCAATTCCCTAAAATATTTTATTTAAAACTGTCTTGCTATTGCCTCTACCTGCCTGAGTGACTTCTGAGGATTTTTTTTTCTCAGTTTCTCAATTGTAGATTAGCTCAAAGAAACAGATTTCAATTCTTGGTTTAAATATGGTCCAGATAGGGTCAAAATGTTTACAAAATGCACACAACCTTGTGAAAAGTAGTATTAGCTTTTCCATAGTATTTATTCCTGTTTTCTAAAGGGATTCTATTTGTTTCTGGGAGATAATAAATAGCAGTTACAGCAGCTGTATTTCAGCTGCAACTGAAGAAAATATCTGTTCTAGTATTTCCCATATTCAAATTAGTACTGCCAGAGTTTAAACAATTTATTTGAGGTTCAGTGGAGCCTGTGTGTTGAAACACTGCACCTTCCATTTCACTGACCTGCAACATGAAAAATCCTAATTTGTGCATGAGTTAAGAATAACTTCTTACATCAGAAATCTACCTAAGTGAATATATTATAAAACCCTGCTTAGTGTAAGTTCACAGTTCTACTCACATTGACTAAGTCAATTGATTTTCACCAACAATAATATATATAGTTTTTTATACTGTTCACACTTGCATCTCACAACAGGCTGGAGAAATCACTGAAACAAGCATATGCATATAACCTTAGGCGGTGTCAAATTTTTTTCTGACTTCAGGGTATTGTGTTTCCAAATGGCATGTTCAATTACAAAATACCGTTTCCTTTGACTCCTTATTTGCTTTCTATACACCTATATAAGGTGTCAGCTGGCATTTCTTGGTTCAGTGTTTGTCTTCTCAGCAAGAGGAAAACCTGCTGTGATGAATGTCTATTGCCCTGTGTCAGGAGTGTAGATGACCTATAAGTTTTGGTATTTCTTATCAAAATAAATTTGGTGTGGGGTGAAACAGAAATGTTTCCAGACTTATATGATGAAATTTTACGCTGTAAACATTTAATTGCCTAATATTCTGTAGAAGTAATCTAGTGTTTCCACACTACTCTTTTTCTTAACTCCCTCAGAAAGATCTCTTGTAATACTATCAAGTTAAACTTCAATTTAGTTTTAATGTCAGCTCCTATAACATTTGCCACAAAATTCAGTACTTATTGATATTTAGCTTTTGGAAAAACAAAGAAAAGATGACTGTCTTTTACTAAAGGCTTTTTTCTTCCCTAATTACATTTATTCAATTAGTAGCAATAAGGGAAAAAAAATCAATTCTCATTTAACTAATAAAAAAAGCTTCAGATCTTTCAGCTATAGAGCTTGTGCATTGTAGGGGTAAATAACTCTTCTCTGGAAGATATTGCTACGGAGGAGGCAGTTACTTTTGCAAAGGAAGGAAGCTTTCCTGCCTGGAAAAAGGCACCTTTCCCAGACACAGCTTTAGGTGTTTCACCGCATACCTCCCACAGAATTTTACTCCCTGGGTACAAGAGACAGAGCGCTCACAGACATGCACAGGACGTTAGCAGCCAGTGGGGAAGCCGAGGGGGAGGAAGTAATGATAAAGCCAGGGAATGAACAGATTTGCCTTTCCTCAGGCCCAGTGCTGCTCACAGCACTGATAGGTTTTAATGTGTAAGTTTTCAGCATCCTCCCCTCCAAAACAAAAGTTTTTGCATCCTTTCTGTTGCTTTGGCATTTTGGGAGGGATCACCTGTGTATATTTTGCTTTACAGCACTCAGCTGCATTACTGTAACAAAGACCAGTAAATTACGGATTTTGTGGCACCATAACTTTGATTAAATGTCACATTTATTTAATAATATATTACTACAGAAGTATAACACATAAAATTAATTCTTTTTAGTCAGTTTCACTGCTTATTCTCTCCCTCATAGAAATCATAGGATTGGGTTTAAGACACCCCAGACACAGAGAGAAGAGTGTGAGGTAAGGAAAATGAAAAGTTGGAAGTGGGCAAAGACGCAAAAAGTAGGATCAGGAAGGGGAAGGCAAAAAAACCCTCAGGGTGAGGGAGGTAAAGAAATAAGTCTATGCTTATTTGTGATCTTCATTCTTATACTTTATCATGTAAACTTTTAATTACTTATCTTTATAAAAAATAGGTAGGATGGATGGATTTGCTTCATCTATTACATATTAAGTAATCTGTTGTAAGCCTCGACTTCAGTTGTGTTTTTTTTGTTTGTTTTTAACTTGTGGGTAGTTTTTTTGGCACAATGAGCTGGTTTTAGTGAAAGTTTCCCTATGGCTAATGTAAATCCAAAAGGAACAAAGCAGGAAAAATACTTCAGCAAACCACCACCCACCAAGTATGCAGGGTATTCACAGAGCTGACAGAGCTGGTGTTGTCTCAAGTCAAAATTAGAACAGGACAGGTTCTGGTGCCAATTAATAATTTTGAGCTCTCAAAGTCCCAGTAATCCAACACTTTACCTTTCCTCCCTGAAAAACGTGAAAAGCTTTATCATCCCAACTGTTTGCGAAATATCTGGAAATTCACAAAACTTATTTAAACTGGAAGAAATATCTTCCATCTTGAAATGTTTCTGTTCCTCAAGACTAACACTCAATCAGGTACACCTAAGAGATGCAAAATGGACTTAGAAAGTAAAGTCATAGGTAGCCACTGTTTGCTGTCATGCCCAGTCATATCCACTAATCTTTCCTAGTGAGTAATTTACCAATCACACCCAAATTTGAGAAAAAATCCTGAAAATCAAACTGCTTTCACTGATAGCCATGGACTTTCAGCAGTCTAAGGGTTTTGAATGGTGTAAGTGATTGTATCATTTAACTTCATTTTACAGAGTAACAGCAGATCGATAGTATTTCAATTCAAACCTGGAAAATTCTATGCTTTCAAATTTTTCCTTCATATTAAATGCTTCATCTTCCCTGCCATGCTTAATATGTGGGGTGTTGCAAATATGAAACCTTTCCCAATCATCACTGAAAACCCTGGCTCATCTCCTTTTTTTAGTCATAAATAATGAGCCAGTTTGCATGATTAATACAGGAAGAAGACTTTGTCCAAGCTGCATAGTTTAATTGAAGCATAAATCATGCAGCTGGTTATAACTTAGAACTATTATAATAATAAATGATTATATTTTCTCTACTTGCTTTGCATGCTTAATATTAAACTAAATTAATGCTCATCTGGTAGCCACTACATACCAGTGATTGTAATCAGCTGCCAAGATGCTATTAATCTAGCTGACAGGTGGTTCAGAAAGTTGAAGTACCTATGCTTTTTAGAAATAATTATTAGTGAAAAGCCACAGAGAATCCTATGTTCAGTGAATAATTTCAAGTCTGTGGTTAATTCTAAACATAAAGGTACGCCTACTCTTTCAGGATTTACCCAGACACATAACTAACTCCCTCTCTCAATATGCTTAGAATTGTTATTTAATGATTTGGCAACAAACCCACTTGGCCTCAACATTCAGTTTTTGGAATCGGCTATATTTGACTTCAGTCTATATTCTTGATCCAGAAACTGCCACAAATATGTTTCAAAATGGGCTATGTTTTCTGACGGTTTTATAGCTTTTGTAGCAATGAAAAAAACCCCATACCTAATTGTCTACTCTGGGAACTGTTAAAGGAGGAAGATTCCTGAAATTAACCCACATCAGTACCCAGTCACTTTGTAACTTTTCTTCTAAATGTAGAAATCTCATACAGAGGAAAAGTTTTTACATCTACAGAATGATGAGTTTCCTTCCTACCACAAACGAACTTCCAGAACTATGCACGTATCTTAGAAGAGTTTTAACAACAGTTTTTCTTTTTTATTAATGACATTCACATATTTCACACAAAGAAAAACAAACCCAAACCCACTTTTTCTCCAAAGCACTTCAAGTTTTCAAATTTTCACGCATGCTTACTAGTGTGTTCTTACTAGTGCAGCCTTATTTGTCTGCAAGACTCCTGCATATAATCTTGCAAGTTTAATTTTTGCCTTCATCAAAGTAACACCAAAGATACTTAATGGGAAAAATCAGAAAATTTTAGAAGAATTCTGCAAATTTTCCTGTTTCAAGAGGATAAGTAAATGAAATAACAACAGTGGTAGGTTGACCTTGGCTGAACAAAAGTGCACACCAAGCCACTCCATCACTCAACTCCTCAGCAGGATGCAGGGTGGGGGATGGGAGAAAATAAGATGAAAAAAAAAACCAACCTTGTAGATCAAGATAAAGCCAGTTTACTAAACAAAATCAATGGTCACATGTATGCAAGGAAAAACAAAGACAAAAACCGAAAGATTTTATTCTCTATTTTTCACGAGCGAGCAATGTACAGCCACTTCCCAGGAAGCACAGCTTCAGCATGCATAGCAGTTGGTCTGGAAAGCAAACATTGTAAATAATGAATGCCCTCACTTCCTCCTCCTTTTCCTTAAGTTTTATGTCCTAGCTGATGTCATATGGTAAGGTCTAGCCCCTCTGGTCAGTTTGGGTCAGCTGGCCTGCTTATGTCCCCACCCAAGGTCTTGTCCACCCCAGATTGCTGGTGGAGGGACAACGCTGACACAGTGCAAGCACCGCTCAGCAGAAGCCATAATGTGTCTCACCAACACCTTTCTAGCTACTAATACACAGCACAGCACTATAAGGGCTGCTATGGGAAAGATAATGCCAAAGTCATATACTCAATAACAATACAGAATTGATTTAAAAATATAAAGTTCTATTTAAATAGCACAGGAAGAAATTCCGAATTCTACAACTACTAAAACACAGAAACAAACTCTACATTAATTTTGAGGACTTGCACTCCTTTCTTAAGATTCAAGTTAGGCTGGACTTTTTCAGGATCACTAAGGATCTTTCATAGTGTAACGGTTCAGAAGGATCAAACATTTTATAACTCTCATTTGGAGCCGTCTTTCCTCATAACCTTAATGCACATTATGTTTAAGTAAAACAGATTTCTGTGACCTTTTCAAATCCTTTCTAAGCTCATCTCCAGGTTAATATTATATGGGAAATGCTATCAGGTAAAAGAACTACCTAACTTGAGCAGTTCAAGACTACTAAAAAACCCACAGCAATAAAAACAGAAAAACTGTAGACAGAGTGGTTTTCCAAACCCTCCTATGATTGCAGTTACTTTTCTCAAGGTGTCTTTGGTGAACTGTTGGGACTAAATTCCACTGATAAATTATATTTTTTCTATTTTTTAAACTAAGGTTGAATACAATAGTAACATGAAATTGCTAAAACAAATAAGAATCAAGTATGGTGCAAATAACACTCTACATATAGGTTGAAAATATCTTTTAACTGTTAGCATGACAATTGGATAGAACTAAAGTCACATCCTGCAGGTATCAAGAACACCATGTTGCCTACAATCTACTTTCAATATTATTACGTCATTAAAACATGAGAGACTTGAAGGAATATTTGAAGAATGAATTACAATACTAATAGAACGACTATAGACTTTTTGTATGTACTTACAAAATAGAGCAAACAACCAAAGGGATGATTTCACAAATTAAGTTATTATCATGACTAACTTATTAACTTCTAGAAATACTGAAAGACTATTATAACTGATGGGGGGGGGGNNNNCTCTACCTGTGGGGGGGAGCGGCGGAGGAGGGGTGTTTCCAGAACATATTTCCAGAACATATTACTTTCTATAACTACCTTCCAATAGAGGGGCAAAAAAGTCTAGGATTACCAATTTCAACTTTCATCTAATTTTGTCCAAACTTCTTCAAATCATCTATCTATTGACCTAAAGAATATCTAAATTACAATAGGATGAGCTCCATACGTTCTATGTATGAAAATAAGAAATTATCAGTTTCAAAGCCTTTTCCATAACATTTAGTAGCATAAGATAATTAAAATATATATATTTAACCAGACTTTCTTCAAAAAGCTAAAAAATCCTCACAAGTTATTAAAATTATCTGTGAGTAGAAGAAACTTATTTCCAATTTATGAACAGAGTTGCTTACAGTGCATTTCAAAGGATGTGCCCATATTCTAAAAACCTGATTTATTGTGCTATAGATAAAAATTGTTGAACTCGCAAATGCATGTTGCATATGTGAACATTTATATCAGAGTTTGTGTGTATGAACTTTTTTGCATTTATTATTGCTTGATACATCCTTCTTAATCAGCATCATTCATAAAGGACCTGGTGACATTTCCATAATGTCCATCATCTGATCAGCCTGTATATATAATATAGACAAGTAAGATTTCTCCAAATTAACTATTGACCAAGTTTATCAGTTGTGACATATGTAGAGTACTCCCTCAGAAAGTCAATTAACTTGGTTCTACTATTTCCACAGCCACAGTATTTACTGTAAGTTGTTCTAATCTTTATTAGCTCAGGGTAATTTAGAACTCCAGTGGCACTGCATGCCGTGGCATATTGTGGCATACCAAGTACATTAATAAGAACCAAGTAGGGTTCAGCACAGTTCAGACTACATTTTCATCCTCACAGCAATATGAGACACATAGTAATTATGTCATAAGTCAAGTTGTATTGGTTGTCCAATCACTTAGCACTGTAAAACTGTGCCAAATTCATGTTAACAAAGTATTATCAAAAAGATTAGTTTTCTTAGCAAATTAGGTGATATTCCCTGTAAGTGGCACTATTTAACCAAGTTCACTTGGATAGATATGTATTTACAGGCTCTTGTATTAGAAACTAAGTGGTCTAATTTTTATTGATAGTCCCTAGAAAATGATGACTTCTGATATCACGCTGCTTCTTTAAGCAAGTTAAATTGAGTATTAACTTTTAGAATGTCACTTTGAAACACTCTGGTTTGCATGCAATATTTTGTTGAGCTTACTCAAATTGACAAGTCATCTGGTAGTGAGAAGAAATGAAAGTTTAGAAATTGACTTTACCCTTTTAAAATTTTCTCTGTACTCCTAGATCTTTTTCTGAGACTACCAGCATTGGCAACAACCTATTTTTCTTCTGGATGAAAAAGCCTGAATAGTTTTCTGCCATGTAAGGCTCTGCAAATACTGAATGGTGTTTCTTTACTTCCAAGCAGAAAAAAAAGGAGATAGAATTGTTCAAAATGTATTTGGAAAATTTTAACAAAATGTGGTAGAATTTACTGACGTGGGGGAGGTGGGACTGTTATACTATTGAGAAAAAGGAAACAATAACACAAGTCAATACAATACAAAAAGTTTTCACTTTCTTATAAAAATTAAGTTTTTCTGAAGCATCTTGCATACAATAATGCTGATTAATGAAAGCTCTGGAGCTCTAATGACAGGTTATATTTCAATAATAAATTTATACTGGAGGATTAAATCTGCATTCACTGTTACAATATTTTTTTATAAAGTGTCTTTTAAAACTCTGAGTGTATTAAAAAATAAGAGTTATAATAATAATTCTACATTTGGTTAATACATTTTTCCATTAATTTAAATAGTAAAAATATTGATCAATATTATATGAACAGAAATACGATTTCAAAAGCATGGTCTTTAGTTTAAGAAAGAAGACTGTACCAAAAATCCCTACCACACCCAAACCTCATTTTCTTCTGAAATATAGCAGAAACAGTATGTTGGAAGTAAAGATAGCTCAGGGTATCCTGGAAGAGTTTTATAACCTGGTTAACAGTACATTAAATCATCTTTTTGCTGTGAAGAAATCAATGTTTACTTTTCAAGGAAAGAGTCTGCTTCACTATAAATCCAAATATTTGTGAAACAGTAGCTGTAATGCATAATGCTTTTGTTATGGAATTGTAACTTTTTAATTTCCCAAAATTTATCTTAGTATCTAAATAACTATTATTTTTATAATTAAAATTCTATTCGTTTTGTACTAAAAGCTACAGAAAAAATGAGGCACTAATAAAATAAAATTATGCAATAATTGCAATAATATTGCAAAGTATAAAACATTCTCCCTGCATTTTGATTGCATAAGTACATTATATTAGCATATAAAATGTACTTGCATTTTTTGAGGAGAAAAGATAGAGAATGAACTACAGAACAATTCTATACCAAACAAACCAAAGTATTTGGTTGTTGACTGGAGCAATTCTTCTATGAAGAAAGGCTGAGAGAGCTGTAATTTTTCAGTTTGGAGAAGAGAAGGCCTCAGGGAGACCTTTATTTCAATATGTATAAGAGGGTCATATGGTAAAGACACAGAAACCTTTTATCAAGGCATGTAATAACAGTACAAAAGGCAACAGTTCCAATTGTTTATATTGGACACAAGAAGAAAAAATTTTAAGGTAAAGGTGGTCATATGCTGCAGCAGGTCTCCCAGAATCTGTGAATTCCCAGTCCTGGAAGTGTTCAAGGCCAAGTTGGATGGGGCTTTTAGCAACCTGGTCTACTGGAAAGTGTTTCAGCCCATGGCAGGGGATTGGAATTGCATACTCTTTACAGGTCCATTACCACTCAAATTATTCAACCATTCTATGATTTCTAGTAGTAAAAATGTGATTCATTTGATTTCCACATTTTTAGCTAAAGACTAAAAGAATATGAGAAATGAACTTTCTTAAACAGAGTAACTGAAACAGAGAATATTCTCATGAGTTCGCTGTAAAGAAAGTACCAAGGAAATTTGTAATATATATAACATTACACACAAGACTCCAGAAAATGCAAGGAAAGTGCATATCATCTTTCATTTTTTTTCTCTTTTAGTCCTAAAACATGATTAATTATAAAAAAAAATCATTCTTTAGACACATTCTGTGTAATTGGTATATGAACCACAGTTCTCTTTTTCCTGTTAATATACACTCTAATTGATTGTCAAAAATTGGAAATGTAACAAGCAATAATCCAGCTAAAAGCTTTTATTTCTATCTATGTCTGTGGTGGGTTGACTTTGGCAGACCACCAGACCCAACCCGCCTGCTCTCTTAGTCTTCCACCTCAACAGAGGAGGGGAATAAATAAAACCAAAAAGCTTGTGGTTCACGATAAAGGCAGGAAGATCACTTCCTTGTTACCATCACAGCCAAAATACAAAACAAAACAAAACAAAAAATTACATCCTGAGGAAAATTAATTTAATTTACTGCCATCAAAAGTAAAGTAGAATGCTGAGAAATGAGAGATAAAACTAAAACATGTTTCCTTCCCCTTCTCTCCTTTCTCCCCACCAAGCAGCATAAGGGGATGGGGAAACCCCTGGATGACTGAGTTTGAAAGGGACTTCTGGAGGACATCTGGTACAATCCCATGCTGCTCAGACAGGGCTACGTATAGCTGGTTGCCCAGAATCATGCCCAGGCAGCTTTGAATACATCCCATGATCAAGACTCCACAAACTCCTGGGAAACCTGTGCCGGAGCTCAGTCATCCTCACAGTAAAAAGTATTTCCTGATGTTCAGAGGAAACCTCCTGTCTTAGATTTTGCACATTTCCTCTGGTCACCACTGAAGAGAGAACCAGTCCTCCACACCTTTGTATTTTCCCTTCAGGTATTTATACACACCAATGAGACCCTATGGAGTCTTCTCTTCAAGCTGAACAGTCCCAGCTTTATGAGTCTTTCTTCACAGGCAAGATGTTCCAGTCAAAAAGTTCCAGACAAAAGTGTCATCTTTGTGATCCTTCACTGGGACTCTTTTCAACTTGTTCCTATCCTTGCTGTTCTACTAAGCCCTGAAATGAACACAGTACTCCAGGTGCAGACTCACCAGTGCTAAGGAGAGAGGAAGGATAACCTCCCTCAACACAGGGAGAACACTCGTCCTACTGCAACCAAGGATGCTATTTGCCTTCATTACCACAAGGACACACTGCTGGCTCATTTTATTTTGGTGACTGCTATGACCCTTAGGTCCTTCCCTCTGCCATGCTTCTGTCCAGCTGAATGTCCCCCAGCATATACGAGTGTATGAGGTTTTTCATCTCCAGGTGGGAGACTGCTCTTCCTTTGCTGAACCTCAGGACCTGGGCACCCCATACAACGCAATGAGATATATACATTTTATTTTACATATTTTTAGAAATTTGCTTATTTGATAAAAGGGACCAGGAGCATGACTTCAGTATTCTAGGTTGCAATTTTAGTTTAAGTATACAGGATGAATGCTTACTTCTGTGCAAATACCTTTTAAATTTTGAAATAATCATTCATTTTTTCTAATTGAACTTTTTCTTCAATATTTTATTTAATTTGTAACATTTTCTTTAAACATAAAAAAAATGAAACATCTTTATTCGTTCACCAAAACACACATGGAGTCCTATGTTTTAAGATGTGTGTCACAGAATTACAAGTTTTCTGCAACAGGAATTGTACCTACATCAGACATGTTGTTAAGATCTGCATTGGTCACAAATTTGACATAGTATGTAGCTTATGGGGAAACTTGTAAGAAAGAATGTAAATTATTTTATATTCTTTCTCCAGCTATGTAGTCTGCCTAAGCTCCTCTACTATAGAAAAGGAATGAAAATAAAACATGAGTCTCCTGAACCTAGTCAAGTGCATATCATCTTTCCTGTCCTAGTGTAAGGTAGCTAAATGACTAGCTAAGTCACCTTGGGTAGAAAGTATGATTAACCCGCTCTGCTCCATTTTCTCTCAGCCTCAATGAATGGCAATTTATCACTTATGTTCTCAAAACATACATTCCACAATGGTGCAATACCTTATGTTAGACAGCAACATGTAAACAAGTTGTTTGTGGAGTTGGCCACCTTAATTTTACTGTAAGACATTTATTAGCTTTTCCCTTACAGGGCAATAGGAATAAGTCTGAATCACCTCAGTCTCATTCAGCTACTAATATGGTACCATGGATATGTTATGTATTTAAGGGAATGTACAGTAAATATGTAATTTTTACAGTGTAAGGAATTAGAAATTATTATGTTTTGGGTAGAAAAATAAGGTGATTTATTTATTCAAGATGACTTAAAATTCTTTGTGCTTGATAATAAATACCAATATTTAGCATTAACAGCTTATAGGTTTCAACTGGTATTATATCACTCAATTACAGAATGTCTTTGGACGACTAATGCTAAACAAAATTAAAATTATTTTGAAGTGAGATAGCAGCACCTGCAAAAGTAGTCTGAAGTATTTAATTGTAAAGTTGTGGGTTTTTTTGTTGCTTTAGTATCATTTTATTCTTCCTTTCATATTGAATGAATATTTTAAAATAAATTTGGTTCTTACACATTTGCATTTTGGGTAATTCAACAGAATAAACCACAGGTTACACATTCATCACTAAAAGTGCATTAGTGAAAAACTACAAAGCTAAAGGTTAACCTCTAGGTTTTTAGCAAGCCATATGGATGAAGGCATGTGTGCTTATCATAGCGTTTTATCCAGAATAATGACAGAAGAATCATTGGGGTAAGAAGCCATAGACTGCAGAGAGCTAATCCCAGTCATTAATCATGTCACCACATTTTTTTTTTTAGTTTGCTCTTTTCAAGATGGAAGTACTGACAGAAATAGATTGCATTGTTTGTTTACTGCATGAAATAAGTTCAAAACACCATCACACCTTGTGGGTGATCCCAGAAGAAAAGTTAAATAGTTGATTTTACTTAAAGACTGAATGTCTCATGAACATGGGTGTTTCACAAGAGAAAAAGAGCATCTCAGCTCAAGGTTACTGGTTCACAGCCAGATTACACCAGCTAGCACCTAAGTTTATCATTGTTCCATATTTCTAAAGGAAGACTGGTAATGAATAACTAGGTCATAACAAAAAGATGTTCTAGTTGACAAACACATTAACTTCATAAGTATCCTTACAATAAGCAGCAGAGTACAAGAAAGAATAAAAATGGAAATCTCAACATTCTCCTTGACAGGGCTGACTGTCTGTACATACACACTAAATTGTCATCACTTTTGTTATCCTGTTTATTGAACAACACAAGGAATAAAATGCATGCTATCTTTGCAAGGCAGAAAAAAACCCAAACCTAAACTTGCAAATTCTCATCCCTGCCAATCAGCTCAATTTCTCAAGCTTAAAGTCAATAATACAGATTTACTTTAAAAAAAAAAGAAATTATGCATAATTTCAAAGAGTAAGATCTTTGTATTAATAATTAAAAAACCCCAATGTAATACTGTAATGATTATGTAGTTCTAAAAATATGTTTTGTTTTAATTTTAACCTTTTAAAGTTTTGTGTTTTTTTTTTTTATTTTATGCAGCATGCAGTGGAATCTACAAAACAGCAGAAAGGAAGATTTTATTTTTTTCTGTATAAAGATGGTTGTCAATTATATTGCTTGAATGGTGATGAGTGTGGAGTTCAGATGTGCTGTGAATACCTTCTGAAATGGTGTTGAGAGGGATGAATGTGGGAATGTTTATTGTTTGGTTTGTTGTTGTTTTTTTCCCCCATCCCATGCACAGAGCTAAATAATCAAGTAACTATCTGTATACAATTTATAGGCTAGAAAAATACATTTGGATAATGTATTTGCCTAGAAGCATGTTTTCAGTCTATCAGTGTACTTGCGTCCAGATAAACAAATGCATTTCAGGTCAGGCCTAGGAATTAGCAACACTGCTGTTTTTAAGTGAATAATTATTTGCTGAAATCCCAGTTAGCTCACTTTTGTTCCTCTCAAAAGTATCACAAATATTTCAGTCCCAAATTTCACTTCTTGATAGAGACTTCCATCTTTATATTCCTGAAGTTACAGCCTGCTTTCTTAGTAGATCAACTTAGTCTGACTATTGTTTTCTCACTAAGCAGTGTCCTTAAGAGAGTAAGTGAAGGAGGATTCAAAATAATTTTCCATGTTGACTTTAAGCACTACTGCTTCTGTTGAGAAGTAGCTGGGAAGAAAAAACTCCAGAGTTTAGATGTTCAAAACAAGACCTAAAGTTTTCCTTTTTATAAAAGTAAACTGCTCTGAATTCTGGCAGCAGAAACTCATCAGTACTTCTTTAAAATGGTTTAGTAGCCTTTTAGCACTGGACAACGCTACTTTTTTTCTCCCAGAAAATAGCTGTTGTTCATGAAATGGTTCAAGACCTTGCAAGACTAAGATGACTGCAGTCCTATTCTCTTTGAGGAGGACAATTATAAACAGAGAAAGGACAAAACACTTCTTGGATCCGCAGTTTCTGTGGAATTTAATCCATCATATAAATCAATAAAGACTTACAGCACTAAATATCAAAAGTCACGCATTAACAATGGCATCTTCAACCTATTCAACTTTCTGCAATGTTTATATGAGGTCTAAATAGATATTACAATTGTGTAAATGTATTACACCTATGGCTAATTTGTCATTAACTAGTTAGAAGAAAAAGCAGACAATTTCTGGCAGTTTCCTCAGGTTCCTTCAATGTTACTTCAATTCCTATAATTTCTTTTTTCTTTTTTTCCTTTGTAATTTTGTCAAAAAAGATTTAACATCTCTTTCTCAACACTGAGTTTTACTGCTCCACTTTGGTACTGTTTCAGTCTCAGTTGGGTAGTGAGGCAAGGGAAGTTTCATAGGGGAAAGGAAAGCAAAAAAAAATCCAGAATTCCTGCTACTCCCTGAAATCTTAGTCTAATTAATGTGTAAAACATATATGGGGGGAGGGGGGGGGGCTAAAGCAAAGATTAAAGGCAGATTAAATGCTGGTAGTTTCAGATGATAATGACAACTGTTTCCAATTCTGAAGGACTTTCACCGAAAAAGGAAATTTGATACTATTTAGGATGGTACATTTAAGTTCTCCACATGTAAATGTTTATGTCAATTGAACAGTTCCTCTGAACAACAGGTAAGTATTAGCTTAACAGAATTGTTCGGCACTTTATTTCAAACTTCAGAGTGCCATCTCTGACATCAAAACATTAGTCTTCAAGAAAAAGAATTCTTCAATGAGTTTTTAATGGCTTTCCAGTGACAGCACGTCAGAAAACACAAATATTCCAGAAAACAAAAGCTCAGATTTGCAAGAGAAAAGCTCAAGTGATAAATATCAAAATATCTTGATTATCCAGGATGTTCTTTCCCAAAAGATTCCAAACCGAATAGGCTCACTATTTCTTTGAAATCGCTTTAACAAACATCGAACTGCCTGGATACTTGCAAAGGTGGGGCATAGATGTGAGTTTTCCAACATACAATGCATCAATAATTTGAGCTCAGAGTGCTTTTCCAATCCATTTTCCCGACATTTTCTAGATCACAGTAGCTAAAGACCAGATGAGACCAATGTAAGAGAATGCTGTTGCAACAGAAATATTCAACTGTTGCCTAAGTTTATATATAAACTTTGGATAATCTGATAAACATTTATGATTAGACTTGTCACCAGATTTATCATTAGGAAGAAATACTCTCCCAAAATCTGATATTGCGTTTTAAGCATTTTTAATTTTCACCTGTACCATAAATTTCCTACAATTATCTGAGATTTTTTTCCAAGACAGGGACATGTTACAGTCAAGCTGTCCTTTACACTGTCTTTCCTTTGATCGCTACTTTGTTAAGTTCAAAAGTGTTAAGTGGTCACTCATAACTCTCCTAGTCTCATCATCTCTTGTATTCTTTCCTGTGTTACTGCAGGACAGGACAGCAAGGCCCATATGACAGCTAAGATGTGATCAGCAACTCCACAGGCTAGTTCACTACAAATGAAACAAACCATCTGAGGATTTCCCATTTTTTCTATTCTCTATACCCTTCTTTGTCAGATCTCTAAGTGATACTCTATTTGATAGAAACTGAAACTGTATCTTGTAATTGATCATGTTTATACACTAGTTAAGGCAGAGGTGTAAAGAAGAAATTACTGCAGAGCTCCTTGTCACTAGAACACTAAGCTATACTCTAAGAAAACAAAGCCTGTGGATCATAAACAACAGGGACAGCTTTACTCATCCACAGTTTGTGAATGATTTTGTTGAAAGCTGACAACAAAACCTGAAAAGAAACCTTTTCCCTGCTGTAGCATACAAGTTGCGTTCCCAAGATATCCAGTTACAACTGTTACAGTAAAAAGCCATACAGTCAATTTTAAGCTTTTGTTTCTTTGTGTACAGTTCTTTTTTTTGCTCCTAATCACTTCTGATGGTTCAACAAAAAAAAAAAAAAAAAGAAAAAAGATATGACACCCACAATGTCAAATTTATGAATAGGCTGCTGCACCTGAATGCATCTTACAAGTTTTCCTCCATGCATTGTCTTTTCTGTTGGCATAAACACACCTGAGAGGGAGAACTGCTTCAAGGAAAGCCTACTGAATCTACAGTGGGCATCTGCAACAACTGATGTTTTTCTCCACCCTAGAGATTAATATTGGGCATCATCCTGTGTTCCTTCTACATAATTCTATTTATCTGCCTGCATGACCACCTTAAACTTACCACAACATTCATGTAATACATCTAGTCTAATAGCAGAAACCTCCCATATTTTTCTTATTAAAATCCTGTATAAACCAACTACTTCTATGACACATGCCTTACAAACAAAAAAGTAGCTATTTTATGGTGCATTCTCCAAACTTGCCTAATTTGAAAAACTGCTGATTTAACAAAAATCAGCTCAGGGTCAAAATTTCTTTTTTTCCTGGCAAATATTTGATGTCTCCTAATATTAAACTGCATTAAGTACTTTTTTTTATTACAATTTTCACAAGAAGTCCCTCAAGCGCCAAGAGACAGAATTTCTCAAATACTCTTGTTGTTTAGAAGAAACTGTGAAAAAAAACCCCAAAACCAAAAAACATTGCAAACTACATCAAATAATTCCTTTGAGGCACCAACAAGTAAAAGTCTACTTTCAGAAAGTCATCAGTGATCCTTGTGGGTCCCTCCCAGCTCAGAATATACTGCGATTCTGTGAAGGTAGCTTTGCAGATGCCTTCAGTTGCCTTTTACCTTCAAGAAAATGGCATGACATCATAATATGGCAAGTATCTTGCCTTGCCTACCTTCTACGGAAACAGAAGTCATAGAGATCTGAGGAGAAACAGTTGTGCTTTCCTTGCTTGCAGAGATATTCAAGGGTTTGTACATTTTAGAAAAGTGTTCTGGGCCTTTACTCAGCTAGAGCATTTATCTTCATCTTTATCCTAAAATTCTGGGGTATTCAATGAGCAGTGTAGACATTTTTGTCTATTCTCCTCACTCAGCAAAACAGACGTGATTTAAAAAAAAGTCAACATTTGACAAATACCCTGAGGTACCTATCAATTTGGAATCCCCACTCAAGCTTCTTGATTTTGAAAGGTGTACTTCACTTGTTGATAATACATCTTTTTCCCTTCTTCAGGTAGAAAAACACCAATACAACCAGCAGAATACTAGTAAAATATCTGTGAAGATTTTATCTGATCTAATGATACTTTATAAAAAATCCTAATCGACACAGGGCTGAGACAAAACCACTGTCACACACACACACACACACACACACACACACACACACACATACGATTTTAAAAAAAATGACAGGATCTGGTCTAATGAAGACATGAGAGTATTTTCTCCTCAAAAGAATATTGACTCATCCTCTTGCATAGCATAAAACCAAAAAAGCCCAAACCAACCAACCCACCAAAAAACCCAAAAAAATCAGAGGACTTCATCTACTTTTTCTGCATAAACACCCTGCCCCTATATGTACTTAAACTGAAATATTAAGCTTGAAAGGTTCTCAGTCTTTATGCAAAATTGTCATGTGGTGAATAGTCCTTCATCTCACTTAGAAAAGTAGCTTAATGTTAATTAATAGTAATTACTGTTATAGCTTCAGTATAAATATGTCTCCAGATTTGTATTCCACATGCAACTGAGACTTAGGCACTCTTTGTGTCTAAGGAGTAATGTGGCTGTACACATACACTAATGCTGCTACCACTGACATAATAGTGCGATTTTGCCTCAGAATCAATGTTACTTTGTCAAATTTACAATTCTTTCTGATAAAGGGAAATTCTGCAATGCAAGCTGGCAAATGCTGAAAGCTTATCATATCAATATTAATTAAAAAGCAGCATCTACTTAATATTCCCTAATCCATGTAGTATAGCTTATGAATTATATTATACTTTGATATAGATTAGAATTTAAATACTAGGTCTGCACCAACTTTGAATTTAAACTCTATCAAAATAACTCCATTAGTTGTAGGAAAATGTAGGCTATTATCTGATGGTTTTACAATAGAAGAGAATATTCCACAACCACAGAGAGAAAGCTTTCCTTTAAGAGCATATAAAACCCAAAGAATCAGATTCACTGGGGGACTTTTTCTAAATAAAAACTGCTCCTCCTTATACATGTTCAACTTTCCTACTGAATTGCAAAGAAAGCCTTTGTCCATCTTCCACAAAGATTTCTATGAATGCAATTCAGGATTCTCTCTTGTTGACAGCCACATGTATTCCTGACAGGAAAAAGCACCTGGGGTGCAGTGTTATCACAGTACACAACAATTTAGCTGAAAAAGGAAAGAAAATATTCTATTACAAGCCAAAAGTATGAGCAAGACTCCAGGCCAGAAGAAAATTAAAACACCAGGCAGCCCTATAAAATAACGAGTAATATAGATAAGTAGGAGCTCCTACACTGACCATGTCCCACTTGTAATTGTGATGGCAGAGCTCTTGGTATTTCATCAGCATTTGGTAATAATTTGCAAGGTAATTTTGAAAATTATAATTTGAGTGCTTGGCTAGTGTATTAAAATCCAGCAGGGAAATGAAATGCTTTTAAGAATAAGGTCCTTTATCATTTGGCTGCCAGAGACCTCCTAGATTATGTGCTATTTGAATGCAGTGAATGGCTGTATACAATAGCACTTGTTAGTGAAAAAATGCCAAACCCATACAAATATTTTAACAGCCTGCAAATAACACCACAATGCAGTAAAATCTCAGCTCTTGTCAAATAAAAACCTAAGAGTCACAAATTATATTTAAGTTATGGACCCTTTGCTATAAAATTTGAACTGAAGGAGTGTCTTCAGATAGCAGACTTTTCATTTGGCCCAAGATAAGAAGTTTCAGTTGGTTGTTGTTTTTATTTGGTTGGTTAGTTCTGGAGGTTTTTTGGTTGTGTGCTTTTGTTTTTGTTTGTTTTGTTTATTTGTGAGGTTCACGGTTTTTTGTTTGTTTTGTGTGTGGTTTTTTGGTTTGGTTTTGTTAGTACAAAGTAAGGAATTTATCCTTTTTTTTATCTAAATCATGCTTCTTTCTACTAATTCTCAGTCCATCTGAAAAAAATAATCATAGAAAGTTATCTGTTTGCAAGTGTACTTGAAGAAATGTACAAAATGTACTCTTCAATGGAAGTAGAGTGAAGAGACTGTGCTTTTTTGCTGTCATCAAGGTCCAAATTATAATATACCAAGTTTCATTTTCACCTTGCAATTTCCAGAGTAGTTTCACAATTCAGCAAAAGACCTCCAGAAATCACTCACCTCCTCTTTCACAGTTCCATTTAAAAAAAACCATATATATATATATATATATATATATATATATATGTTTTTTTTCCCCCAGGTTGCTTTACAAGGCCTTTCTGAAAAAATTGGAGAACTTCAGTGACCCAGAAGGAAAATTTTAGAGGCTAACCAATTTTAAATCTTACATGTACTTATGAGTGACTCAATAAATACAGACAGTAAGGAAAACAGTATTACATATTGGGTATATTTTAAGGAACTTGTTAACCAGTTCATAAATCCCCAGTTATAGGGAAACACAGCAAATGTTTATTTTCCCACTGAAATAATTCTAAATTCCACTGACAATTTTTTCCCTGGCTAGGTTTTTTTTCAGTATGACATTTGATAAAAAAAAGTGCAGAATTTGGTATTATGAGTGAAAACTTTGGTCTAATATAGGTTTCTTTTTTTCCAGTCATCACAGTTAAGCTGACGTTACTCAGCAATATTAAGCAAATATTTGAAAAAAATATAGAAGTTAACTAATCAACTAAATTTGAGTCTTAGGCACTACGTCTAGCGAGGAAGAAAAGAAAGAAGGTTCTTTTCATTCCCATTATACAACTTTGCAAACAGTATTTTCACAACAACAGTCCAAATGGTATCAGTTATGAGCCCATTCATTCAGAAGCATATCCTTCCTGGTGAACCTGGGAACTGCAGGAAAGCTCTATTTCCAGTCCAGGTATAACCTATTTTGTGATCAATATGACACATTGTACTTGAGAGATAAGGGCAAAATGAATCTCTGAATGCAAGCCTATGCCATAGAGTCATTGTCATTTCATGAATTGCCCATCATTAGTCTACATTTTTGTAACAGACTGACAGCTTGAACAAAAAACAATTTTGGAAAACTAAAGAGTTCTGAAACAAGGAGGTCATGGATACTTAATGAAGCGCTATGGGAATCGCCTGCAACAGGTCTGGCAGCAATGAGTAATGACAGCTTGTTCAAGGGCTACTCCTGCCACTGTCAATGGAATGGCAAGATTAAGTAAGGCAAAGGCCAGAGACTCCTTCCATCTGTCAGCAGCCTAGCAGAATTAATTCTCAGCACATGAGTCCCTGAAACATGCATCAGCTGCACTTCTCTCTGAGGCTTTCTTGATGTTGTTTCATTTGGATTTACACACTGAACAGAGATAAAGCACCCAAAGTTTGAAACACATTTACCCTTACTTCAATTAGACTGGTTTACCAGCAACATAGGAGGCTGTCATTCAATAAGATTTAATATTTTGGTAAAAAAAGGAAATTTAAACTAAACACAAACCCACACAACCCCACCCTTCAGAGTTGAATACTTTTTACTGCCTTTTCTTGCCTTCATTCAGAAGTGTCCAGGATATAATACAGCCCCTGAGCTAAGAATCCACAATATGGCCCTATTTTGCAAATAATACTGTCAAGTACAGCTCTTATACTACAAGTCTGCTCCTCTAGCACTCCTGCATTCACCACTTCCAGGGTCTCCCCCTACCTCTTCGCCTTCCTTTCTCCTGAACCACTTCTTGTCTAATAGAATTCAGCCTTAGTGACTGGCATCTCACCCACTACCACCACTGGCAAATTCATCTTGGCTGCACTGTCTCAGGTGAGTTTTCCTTTAGATTTAACTCCTGGTTGTCCAAAGATCTCACTCTTGGCCCCTCCAAGCCTGGCTGCCCCCTCACAGCAGATCCATTGGTGCAGCCAGCAACATCAATGCTTCCCTACAGCAAACCAAGTCCCTCAGCCCCAGCACTAGGACAGGTCATATAAACAATAAGGTAGACCCCCACAGCACAGGCCTCTAAAGGAGGGCCCCACACAGACCAAGACAAAAGAGTAGAAAGAAAAATAGATGACTCACAGGGCTCATCGCACCTCCTCACATCCCCACACCTTGTCACTCCCTTCTCTCACCAACCAGGAGACAGACCCCACAGCCACACCAAGGCACAAGACTGCCTTCCTCATCCACTGGCTGTCCTGTGCATAACATAAGTGTCTCCATCCCACGCTAACAGCAAAGTTCCAGAAGGTTCTACAGGAAGCCCTGGCCTTGTCCTCCAGCCTCAGCCTCCAGTTCCAGTCCTGGCCCCCAGCCCATACTGGTGTTTGTTGCCCCACAGAGGAAGCCTTGGCAGGGGTCTGAAATGAAGTGTTTAGTTTCCAGTTGAACAGGAGAGGATCTACTGGGGCATTTCTGAAGAGCCTGACCCTTGGCACTTCTGCAGGGGACATTCAGTTACAGTCAGTGAAAGCATGTGAGAGATTATGTCTGTATTTTGCTCTCTTTTTCAGTGGAATGGTGGCCATCAGTTTGAGCATTACTTCTGTCACATTTAAGGGAAGTCGTTTCTCCTAAGCCACCCCAACATCAGCTTCAGTTATCCTTAAATGAATCATGTTATTGAGGAACATCTATCAGAGTCTCACAGGTTAAAAAGAGATGCTTCTTGTTGTTAAGCTGTATTTAAATGCAATCAGTTTCAACTTTTTCCTCTCACTTGTCTGTAAGAAGAAAATGTTAGGGAGGCTGGTGAATTTGTTTGGTGAATATTTATCAGTAGTGGAACAGATTTCCTCAGCCAGAAGAAAATAGTAATGACTAGTTCATCACATAGTCTGTCCAGAAGGTTGATCATTATAAATTACTTTATTGACTGATGTCTCTTCTCAGCATCCTGTGCTTCAGTGAACTAAACAATCAACATATGTTAAATGCAGGTGAGGGAGTCATTCACAGCAAAATATAATTGCTGAACAAGCATGCTGTTTTATCACGATGCAAAGTTTGTTTCCATTTCAGTTTTCCTGGTGGATAAATTTTATTTATCCTGGAGCATTGGAACTTTTTAATTTTCAAACAGAAGCTTCTGGGTCGTGGCTGTATGGACACCGATTGTACAGTTGTGGATATCTGTATGTACTAGTTTGTGTGTCATTACATGTAAACATATTGTAGCTGTAATTCCCACAGAGGTTACATCCTCGCATATCAAATACCATTCTCAGTCTGGATAATGCATAGGCAAATAAGCTATTCACCTACTTATGATGGAATATAAATCACCGAGCATAATTCATTATGGATCATTGAGCCCATATGTAGCTTGTCGAATCAAACTGTGGGAATGGAAAACTTCATGTTGCAGAGGTAATCGCAGAGACAAAAGTCACACTAAATATGTTTGTGTCATCATTGCAGCATGTGAAGGGTAGAAATAGATTTGCTTTTTGCCTTGAATACCTTCAGTTTAAAGGTTTAAATTGAGGCACCTAGAAAACTGAATTGAATTCTATATTTTTTTCTCAGAGTACATTAAGGAGAATATTTTCTAGGTAATTCTAGAACTATCCTTGAATCATGTGTTCTGTAATTGGCAAAACTGCCAATATTCAAAGGAAATTTAAAAAAAAAAAAGTTTTCTGATTTTTCTTTGGGTAATTTTTAGTGTAAGTTACTAACTTGAGAAACCAATACTGCATGATAAAAGAGAAGCATATCTATCCCTCCAGGTTCCAAAGCATCAAATTTAGACTTGAACTGTTTTGTTGGTTGACTTAATCCATACTTAGTGGTATGAAATGAATCTAGCATCTCTGATGACATAGATACATTAAAGATTGTTTCATATCTTGAAAATTCTACATTGTTGTAGAACATTTTCAACAGTGTTTCTAGGCTTTCTGAATTGTATTAATTATATCTACAAGAACTGTTTACAGCTATTCTCTAAAAGTGTAGTAGCTCTAGGACTTTTTTCTTCCTGAGAAGAAAATGAGAGAAAGAAATGTCCATTAGTATAAAATAATGACGTGTAGATTTGTCAGAAAATATACCATGGATTGAAAGGTCGTGTTATATTCCTTTGGTACTTGTCAAGATAAACAATCCCATATGTCTGGCTTATATTAAAGAATTGATTTTTTGTTTGAGAAAGAGTTGTAAAATCAAAAAGCAATAAAAATGTGGGCCTTCATTACATGTTGCTTTCCATTTTCTAGGGAAGGAAATTTAAGGGCAGACTTTTTTAATTTGTCAAAAACTTGTTCAAAATTGTTATGAATATATATTTTTTGGTATCTAAAATTGTGAACAGTGCAGAGTGTAAGGCACAAGGAGCAGTCCCTCTGTTCATGATGATAAAAAGACACCGGAAATACTTCAGTGTCCTACAAAATAACAAAATTAAATTACTGCTGTCTTCACTACTCTAAGATATAATGCAATAAGAATAATTAAAAGCCATGGAAATTACTATGACATGTCATCTGACATATGCTACATTAGCCAAAATTTATATGCTGCTTTATGCCAGAACAGTTTTGCTGGCTCAGAATAAATAACCACCCTGGTTCTTGGAACTTTGGAGGCAAATTAAGTTTAGACTATAATTTAAAAGTATTATGTTTATGAGAATTAGTGACTTACTTAAGTAATTGAATCAATGACTTTGCTATTTGGGGGAGGGGGAAATGAAATTTCCATCATATACGGTGTTTATCTGAAATTAAACTAGGAGTGTTGGATGTAATGATTATTTGGCTGATTCAGATCTCTAAAGGAAATTCTGTAGTGACTCAGTTGTGCAGAGATTTAAAAGAAAGTTGTATGAAACAACAGCTGTATAGCTTATTTATTTTCAAGATAGTAGTAAGACAAAATTACTTGTTAAATATGCTATAATTTTGCATTCTGCTGTTCTCTTAAACCTCCGTAATGTGGTGGGACTAAGTATCAGTATTAAGACAGGATGACAGAAGATTTAACTGAGTTTTATAAAGTTGTGGGATGGATCCTCTCCGTTATCTCCAAAGTAAGAGCTGATTCTGAGTAAAACAAAGTCCTACTAGAACCCTTCCTCTCTTTTCATATTGGTACACTGAGAAAAATAATGAGTTACTAACTGTAACAAGTATAAAAAAAAAGGTAATTTAAAATTTATTTTTGAAGTAGAACATTGTAAAGTCTTCTAGTTCAACACTAGCTGTAGTTTTGAACATAGTTTACTTTTATCCCCTAAAGATTTTGCTTTAATGTCCATAGGACTTCACGTAGTGTATTTCCAAATAAATATTATCATTACTGAGAGTAGGGCACCTTGTGTTACGCTGAATTTTCCTAGTTGACACATATTGAGAAAGCGCAGTAGTGCAGCTAAAGCCAGAGTGGTTAACACATCATCTACAGTAAAAGCATGCTGTAGTGTGACCTAATTAGATTTAATTTCATACCGAAGTCAAAGGTTTAGGGAAGGATGTGGAAATTGGACAAATTTATTACTACAGTATGTATGCTTTCAAAAGGCATTCTACTCACAGGAAGTATTTATCCAATCAAAGTAAAAAGCACCTATCATTTAGTGGCTAGAAACACATCATCTAAAAAAAAAAAAGCAAACAAAAAAACCCCACAAGCAAATAAACCAAAACCAAACCAAAAAAGCCCAAACTCTTCAACATTCTCATACCAAAAAACTCAACAAATTCCAAATTGCTACAGACTGCAATGTTTTTTTCCTAATAAAGGATAGTATCTGTTTCCTGCCCTAATCAATCTGTCCCACCTTTCCTGCAAAAGTTAAAAAAAAGAAATCCTGAACAGTGAACTGTGATATTTGTGTTATTGGCACAAGGTAATAAAGAGCACATACTGATCACATTGCTGTAATTTTGCTATTTAGATTCTATAAATATACACATATTCTGTATAAATATTCTATAAATATATATGTACAACAATGCATAGAATTAATGGACAAATATCCAAGGCTGAGTGCCTTGAACATCATTCAAGCTTATCTGAAGCTGCTTTGAATTTATTGTGTCTCAATATAGGTCAGGGAACCTGCAAGTAGATTTCCCTCTAAGATGTTTATTCACGATTTCATTTAAGAAGATAATTTTAAATGCTGGTTCCCACACAATATTAAGAAGGTATAGTCTATTATAAGTTCAATTACAAAAATATGAAGTGTATGTTTGAATTATCTGGTTCTACAAAATGTGCCAGTAGCAGGAATTGTCAAATGAGTTTGTTCTTATTTCCACTTCAAGGTTGTAACATTAATTTCAGAACTGTCCTTACATATATATCAGTAGAGTTACATTGCACAGAACTATGAACTATCAATGAGCCTTAGGAAGCCAGGAAGAGCAAAACACTACAATGTAATTTCAGTAGTTTTTAGAAGTCAGTGAAGTCTATGCACCCCTATGAAAAACAGACTTTTAGAGCTAAATTTTGTAGAAATTAAGAGAATATAATATGTTCCTTTTTTTGCTTTCTGGTATACATAATTTCCATAGGCTACAAAATGTTCATATTGACATTGTTAATTATTCTAGGTCACAGAGAGCCTGCTACTTACTGATTACTCCACAATATTAAGAACAAAACTATTGTTTCACTCTGTTCAAGGAAAAAAATCATAATAATTTTTAACAGTTAATTGTGTTCACCTTTAACATCTTGCCCAAAGCTGAATTTGAAGGTGTTTTGGTGTGGTTTGCTGCTTTGTTGTTTTGTTTGTTTGTTTTTCTGTTTAATATCTGATAACTGAAGGGAAGGAGAAAACCTTCAGAGTTCCATACCATAAATCAGTTACAAAAAGTTCTGAAGGGAAAAAAGAGGAAAGTGTATAAATAATAAAGGTGTTACCAAAGTTTTGTTACTGCTTAAGCACATTCATATGGATCTGCCAGAGAAGGATAATGAGTTATGTCTCACTATCATCTGCTCTGTAGGACTTTGTTCACTTGCTTTATATTCCACAGACCCGTGCTAATAGTCACTGATCAGAGCAAGATTTGTCCATGCCTTGTTCCAGAGGCAAGCACAATCAGTGTTTTGCAAAGCAACAACACTTTTCGCTCAGGTCAATATTTTGAAATCCTGGTAAACCCAGAAATTTAAAGAGCTTTTCTCCAAACCGTACTGTGTGTTTCAATGACATTTTGTTGCATGCTGCACAGCAAAGCATTTCTGCTGTCTCACAGCATTAAAGTGATTATGTGAACAAAATGTTTTCAATATCAGGGGAAATAATATTTTGTTATTAGGATCCTGGCATCTGATGATCTGCTGATCTGCATTTCTGGGTGATACCTTTCTCATAACTTGTGCCCTCAAGTGGCTTCACAATCAAAAACCCCTTTTCTTTTATGGAACTCAGGCAATATGTTTGGTTTTACAAGATTGTACTGCTGAAAATTGCAAATTCACTGTAACAGGTAGAACACAGACAGCAAAGGATAAGCTTAAATACAGGCATATGTAGACATATATGCACACATAATAGAAGTATATATGGAAATATATAATACACACATATCATAGAATGGCTGGAGTTGGAAGGGACGCTAAAGATCATCTTATTCCAATCCCCCTATTATGGCAGGGATATATTTAGTTTTAACCCAGGGATTTTATGCAAATAAGAGAAAGCTGCAGCCTGATGTTTCNATATATATATATATTTAGTTTTAACCCAGGGATTTTATGCAAATAAGAGAAAGCTGCAGCCTGATGTTTCAATGCAATTCAATTTGCTAAGTCATGTAATTTTTTTTCAGCATAAAGAAAAAAAAGGGAGCAAGAGATCTGGCTTTTCATTATATCGTGATGTGTATTTTAGACTACATTGTTATTATTTGTCCTTAAAATGTTTTGACAGTATGTACATGAATTGTTTGTATAAAATACTTCTAAAATCTAGTCATGTGAATTATTCCCTTCATGTATTATAGAAAACATGAAATAGGAAAAAAAAGTTAAGTATTTATTTGAGTACATGACAGAAGAACTGTTTATCTTTAAGCATTCATCAGAGATAAATTATTTATTCATGCTTAATAGAGCACCCCAGACTGTTGCAGGTTTCATTAGCTGGTTTGAGTGACTCCTGTTTACCATAATAATACTTTACATTTACAGAACAGTTTTCATTCAAAAGTATTACAAGGTGCTTTGCATAGTGTGTTTATATAAGGGATAAATTAACCGACTAGTAAGTTAGAGTTACCTCCGGAGTAAAGCTCTGCAGAAACGTGGCAAGAATCTTATATGGGATTAATTTTATGTTTTAAAAAAAATTTCATGGATTTCAAGGAAGCAGAGCATACAATAGAACAAACTGTGTTGATAAGAGGAGAAAAGAGTCTTACTGCGGGTGTACTTAACTACAACAAACAAGCAGTCTCTGTTACTTGCTTCTGCCACACAACTCCTGTCATCTTCCATCAATTTTGTCTCATTTGGGCCTTACATAATGTCACAGGATCATAGAATATTCTGAGTTGGAAGGGACCCACAAGGATCATGGAAGTCTAACTTCTGGCTCTGCATAGGACACCTCTAAGAATCAAACTATGTGTCCAAAAGTGTTGTCCAAGTGCTTCTGTCAGGCTTGGTGCTGCTGTGACCACTTTCCTGGGGAGCCTGTTCCAGTGCTTGGCCATCCTTTGGATGAAAAACATCTTCCTAATATCCAATCTAAACCTCCCTGAACTCAGCTTCATGCCATTTCCTTGAGTCTGTTACTGGTCATGAAATGAAGAGATCAGTACTTGGCCCTCTCCTTTGCCTCAAGAGGAAGTTGTAACTGCAGTGAGGTCTCGCCTCAGTCTCCTCCAGGCTGAACAGACCAAGTGTCCTCAGCCACTCCTCATTCTGTTTCCCTTCAAGGAACTTCACCATCTTCATTGCCTTCCTTTGGACACTCTCTAAGAGCTTAATATCTTTCTTATACTGTGGTGCCCAGAACTGCCCACAATATTCAAGGTGAGGCCACTCCAGTGCTGAGCAGAGCAGGGCAATCCCCTCCCTTGACCGGCTGGCAATGCTTTGACTGTTGGATTACTACAACTACTACTACTAATACCAGCTCAGCTTTATTGACTGTTCAAAAGTACACAATTAACTACTTAAAATGTAAATCTGTCATAGTGAACTTTCTCCACCTTTTAGCAATGAAAACCCCTTTTCCACGGATGTTGAATTTACAATGTGCTAATAATGTCCATAATGAAGACCATCTTCTATGACTCTGAAGCATCAGTTATGGAACTCAGAAATAACACTTGATTTATCCCAGTTTTTGACAATTTCTATTATATTACATTAACCTGAAACTAAGACTGTGTTCCTGTCTATGCAGAGCAGGAAATAATGTCTTCAGATCCTTGTTGGAATGTACCATCATGGAATTTTTTTTCTTTCAAGGTTAAGAGGAATAATATAATTCTTCTAAACTGGAACAGGTGAACAATTATTTTGCGTGTCTTTTGACACTGATGTTTCTCCTGGCCTCACCTTAGTATGCTTCTGCAGCGTTTGCAACCACCCTGCTGTACTTTGCAACAAATCTCTCTCTTTTTCTTAGTCTGCATTTGGCTATTCTATATCTATTCATGCCAAAGAATCCCAGAAGAAATAATAAAAGCTTACAATACAAAAAGTACTGATTTCAGGTACAGTGGTTCAATGAATTCACAGGATTACTAAATACATAATAGGAAGAACAAAGTATACTGGAATTTAGTCCACAGGAACTTCAGTGTAGCTGCTCACATAAGTAAATGTTTGCAGAATTGAAACTACCTTTCTCAATTTGTGAAATAAAGAGTCATCCAAAAATCCTGGTGACATACTTAGCCCTTCTGAAAATAAGCTGTGTAAGTGAAGAGTATGCCAGTTCTATATATTCTAGGTTCTTATCAGTACAATATAACAGTACTCAACAGGATTAATTTTTTTTTTCTTTTATCTTTTTTTTTTTTTTTCAGTGCTAGCTACACTGTTAGTCACAGTTACTAGAACAAGTAAACTTCAGCTTTTTGGACATAAGTGGTGCTTCATATTCAGTCTAAACAGGCTATTAACTTGATTTAGTAATCCCAGAGATTACTTCAAAGTTGTTGACCATGTTCCCTGCTTCCTCTGCTTTGTGGGACATCAGGTAATTTCAAACATAACCATCTAACTGGCAGTGAAAGATCTATCATTTCTTAATTATATGCAATAAAAACTCAAAACAAACAGAACCCTCTCCAACAAACAAAGAAACAGAGATATTTTAAGTGGCTCTGTATTATTAAACTGCTCTACACCCAAAATAAATTAATTCAAGCAGAACTTGGTTTTGGTAACAGGTCTAGTAACTCGCTGTATCTTTTTATTGCAGCTTGCTGTGTGATATCATAGGAGGAAAGAGCCCCCTAATGGCTTCAGATTAGCTAAGAAAATAAAAATAAATTTCATATTCTGTGAATTCAAGGTGGAAAGCAATGCAACATTAATTTCAAAAAGATAAAATTAATCTTTTTGAGAAAAAGATAATACAACTGAATCAGTTTAAAATATTGCAAAAAGTCCAGATTGACAACATCCAAGACTTGAAAGAAAATGCACAATTTGTAATATGTAAACTCTTAAATAATTTTGAGGGTTTTTCATCTATTTTTTTTCTGAATCTGACAAAAGATAATGCTTACAATCTTTAATGTGGAAATGAATAGCATATCTTATAAACTTAACTAATTATTTGGGTTTCTGAGGGTTTTTTCGTGCTTTAAAAAAAAAAAAAGATTCAAATGTAATATTCCCTTTGCAAAAAGAAACACTTTTCAGCTTTATTTGGAATTTCATGGTTAGGATGTAAACTGACTACTAACAGATAGTAATCTGGAGGGAACCATATTGCTGACTTTTAAATCACAGAATTAGCATTTTACTTTCAATCACAAAATTATAAGGTGTATTTAAAGAGCACAGGTATATTTAACAAGTCTTTTCAGAGAAACAAGAGAGAGAGATTAATAAGAGCTGTAAGAAAGCTTTTGAGCATACATAAAGGATTATTTTTTGCAAGTCAAACTGCATGTGAAATATATTGTCAGGCCTTAAGCTTTGTAAGAATCCAAAGTGAATTAAACATCCAATTATCTTAGCTTCTTATAAAGTGTTGTCTATATTTGGTAGCTCTAACTTTTGATATCCATGTCTTTGTCTTATTGTTAAAATTTTAAGTCAGGTAATTAAAATGTAAAGGGTTTCCTTCCATTATTTATGGTTGGATTCTGCACTCTGACCCCACAGTCAATGTATGCAGTCCTCACCTTTGGCAGTATTTTATGAAGTAAAACACCACTCAATGAAAGCTATGGTGGTAAAATGTACTCCCAAGAGAATTACTTGCTATCTGGAAAGAATTTCAGAAGGAAACATTGAAATCGGTGACACGGATCAATTGCGCGTGTAAGAAACAACATAAACATTATTCATAGAAGAAATGTAAGAAAACACAGTACAGATGCTATAGTTTAAGTAATCTTTTAGTTTTGACTCATCAGTTTAGTTCTTGGCTTTGCCAGTGCTTATTCATATGATGCATTATAGAAGATGATGCTTTCTCTTAAGAATTACATGGTCACTTACATACCTGCTCCAATTATTTTTAATTTTTTTAAAAAATCTCTGTATTCCTAAAGTCCTCAACATTTATAATGTCTTCCTTTTACAAATTATAAATAATCATATTGGTAACTTCAATTTGGGTTTTGAGAAGTCATTAAGTATTTGAGTATGGTGTTTTACAGAAACTTAACAAAAATTTCTTGGTGAAGGAAGAGAAGGAAGTGCTTTTCTGGATTTGTGATACTTTTGTCATTGGATAAACTGGATTGCAGTTAGGTGCACAGTCCAGCAGCAAGATCTTGCTATAGGCAGTTTCTTGGACAAAGCTTTGGAATGTTGTACTGGGCTGGGTGCAAATCTACTTAAATTGCTTGCATTAACAGACTGATGCCTCTACTTCACTCAGAGGGAGCAACCACAACAGCTGGTATATGAAAAACTCTTCAGTCTGGAGCAAGGAGCAGAGTGCACAAACTGATGTGGAAGGTGGCGAAGATTATCACATCTGTTAGGACTGTGTTACTAATGAAGTGACAATGCTGTCTTCTTAGCATCATGCTCCTATGGCCTGTAAACCCCGAGTCCATCAACCTCCTATTTTGTAACCAAAAGCAGGGTTATTTCAGTTTTAGCCTATCACCTTCAAAATCGCAGCAGTCTATCACAGCAAAACCACTTACAGCATAGCTGAAGTAAATATGTAGGAAGTTGATGTAGAGCTAGGCAATTAGGAGACAGTAGAGACAATGTCACATCAAAACAAGCAGTCAGTCCATGGGATGGTTGCCTCAAATATGCAGCACAGTGTAATAGAACATCCTAGATTTCATGTCTCAGGTCATAAGCCTTGATCTTTGCTTTGGAGGCAGAATGCTAGCAATAAATACTATATCTACAAAAAAAAAAAAGTGATTTAATGCCATATTATTTAAGGCAGACCTTATTTGCTCAGCTGTGGTAAGGTTGCAGTCAAAAGATAGATACTATTTCAAACTACTGACAAGCACTGAGAAATCCTTCAGGTAAATGCTCTCTCTACCTGACTTCAGAACATGTACACTAATGAATCAAATATATGTGAGAGCTTGTGTGCCATTTTTACTCCAGACTACTTAGCATGTGTGGGACAAGTGACATTAAAACATCATTCAAGAAGTTAGGCATAATCTTTCTGGTTGTTTCATTCCCATTCACTTGAAGGGTTAAGCATGATAAATGCAATGCAAAAACCATGCCCTATTCCTAACTGTCTTCTGGTGTACATAGTATTTGATACATATAATCTCTGAGTGAAAGAAATGCAAGTGCAAAAAATGCATTCTGTGAACAGATGCCAAAGCTTGTACTTAACATGCAAGATACAAAAGAATAATTCCTTTGTTAGCTGCTCAGAAAAGCAAATGATAATTTCCTTACCTGGTAGATTAAACTCGGTATATCATCAGTATTATGTGAGCTAAAGGGAGAGGATGAATTTTTGTCTTCCGTAATAAGCCTTTCTTCAGAGATGCAGAACATAAGAGATGTAATTGTAAGTAAAATGAACTATTCCAATGTCCAGTCTGTCATCAGTTGCACTGGCTTAGAGCTGGCATCCTCTTGCAAATGAAAAAAAGGTAGCTCAGCAAGTTCTCTATTGAAGGAGCTCAATATCAGTGTTATCAGGCACCAGCAGTCACATACTGATGCTATAGTGTATACAGTCTCCCTCTACTGCGCGCTTTCTCGCTTGCTCTGCCTCTCTCTCACCCTGACGTTCACTCAGCTCTGAATCTGAGCTCCTTCTGCTGCTGTATAATCAATCTAGCCTGTCTGAATCTAATAGGCCTCTATTTAACCAGCCAATCAATAGCACAGATTCCGCTGCTGCTCCCTGGGGTCTTTTCCAGGAGTCGTACAAACAATAAGAGTTTGGGCAGCAGTTTAACCAAGTATTTTTCATTATTTTATCTCCCTTAAAGAGAAATTGTTTAGGAGAGCCCAGGTTCAAAGCTATCTTTCTCTCTGTTTTTTTTTTTTTTTATGAGAGTTATATAAACCTGCACACTACATTGCACTAACATTCTGAACACTTTCAGATTTTTACCTATTCTGGATGTTTTAGAATGTATATTAAAAAAGAAAGGAGAGGAGAGAAACACACACACTTCCCCCATCCCCCAGTCTAGAAATGAACCAGCATGGCAAGCCTCAGGCTTTGTGTTCTGAAAAATCTGGTAGTGTGTTTTGTAACCTGAAATTGTTTATAGCAATTGTGGAAACCAAGCATAAACCAAGAATCAGGAAAATTGTGCTTCACAGACTGTGCTTCTAACCCCTGTCAGCTTGAACTCACTTCTTTCCTACACTATTTATGTTTCACATTGTGTGGTTGGAGAGGGGAGGGAGGTGGAGGGTGTGTTAGTTTCTTTGTTTTTTTGTTGTTTGGGCATTTTTTAAGAATGCATATAGGAACACCATAGATTCAGATACACTAGTAAGTGGAGATACAATATCTATTCAGTAGATTCACATGGGGCAGTTTTTCCCTGCTAAAACAGTGGTCAGAATTAACTGACAGCAACAGCTGTAGTACACTACAAGTATACCTTACCTTGCATTATTATGTGCTCAAGACATGCTTGCATGTATGTAAGAAATAGACTGTAAAAACAAAATTTCAGGAAGGATATTGTGCAAAGTAAATGCTTTTTTGCAACAAGCTATAATTATTTTCCCATTATTTTTTTAAAATTGATTTTTATGATGTAAGGACACTAAATCATAAGAACAATGATTTGAGACCTTTTCTTTCTGGTTGCAGCTGAAAATTATGAACCTACTTTCATGCTCAAGCAAACTGTGAGGAAATACTTACCATACTCCGAAGTCCAGAGGATAGGTTGCATCGGTCACAGGTGCTTCCACATGGCAGCATACTGACACTGTCATATTTCTGTTCATAATTCAAACCAGCAAATACAACTAAAGAACACCATGAGTCCAATGCATTTGGTGGTTTTCTAGAGAACAGGCTGTCCCATTCCTGGTGGTTCCCTCATATATGATTCTTGCAGAAATTCATCTGAATTCAGAAACAAAATCAGAGCTTTGATTTTATACTTCAGTGTTTAGACTGTCCATCAGTCAAAGGATTTCTCAATACATTCATTGCATTAAGGCCTTGTGCCTGAGACCCTGTCTTGAGAACTGGAACTTGCAGTCCAGCTGTCTATTCCATGGCTAAAACTGCCTCCTTAGAGTATTAAAAAAGGTCAAACCTCTTACTGAAGTGTGAGCACTGTAGTCTAACATCAGAGTCTGACATAAGCGTAAGCAAGTAGATGTACTGATAATTAAATCTTCTCATGACAACCTTGTTGATAGGGATTTCTACTTGATTCGTGGGATTTCTTGTGTAATCCCTTGGGAGTGGTCAAAAAGGTCCTTCCCAGTCCCTTTTTCAAAAAATCTCCCATTAAACAAATTTGCAGAATCATATAGTCAGTTTATGCCTATGTAACCTACCTAGAAATACAGACTTCTTGGATAAACACAAGCTAGGGCTACTAAGTCATCAATTTTAGTGCCTTGAAAATTCTATTCAAAGACTGAAAGGGAAAGACAGCAGGAAGAAAAAGACCAGCTATTAAGATGGAGTTTGCAACATGAGAAGGAAATATACAGTGTTCATTAACAATAAGGGGTATACCGACCAGCCTATTCAGGGATACAGAGCTATCAGAAAAAAATTCTGTTTACTCTGAGTGTTTACACAAGAGTATGTGTAAGGTCATGTGGTAGCAGAAAATGACAGATTTATGCACTAGAATTTCTTTCAACACACATACAAAAAAATTTACAGGAAACAAACAGTGAAGTCACAGTATCCACAGCGAGTTCAGCTTAACCATTCTTCATGTGAAATATCACAATATTAACTAGCAATCTCTGATTTTCCAGTTGCATATGGAATGCCTCATTAAATGCAGTCCACAGAACACATTTAACAGGTATCTCAGGTGTTTGGAGAGGTCTGCATCAGCTAAGTGAAGTTCATGGGTAGAAGAAAAGATTAACATGAATAAATAAAAGTGAAGATGGATTGAATTATGGTCATACAGTGTTTTGAGTGTAGATCTGGTAGTGAAAGTGTATAAGCCTGTACAGGCTTGTATGTTGCAAGAAAGGCAATTAGTGTGGGAGGTGTTTTGCCCTGGAGGAGAGGATGGGACCAGAGAGGTATACAGCAGTGCAAAGGTTTTTGAGATTCTCAGTGAAAAAGGCCCAGTAACACATGGTGTAATAAAATAGCTGTTTTTATAAGAGCTTATAATGAGGACTACAGTTAGGGAATACACTTTGCATCCCCTGTGTGCTCACAACCCTTCTTTCATGGAGCACAGACCATCAGTAGACTTTCCCACAGCACCCTGCGCAGATCCTATTCATGGAGAAGACCTTTTCTCTCTCCCATGCTGTTGTACCCTTTATTTATTTTTTTTTTTGTAACAAAGAGAATCACATACCATCTCCTGACATTTTGGAATGTTATCTCTGTCATAACACCCACCAGCTCAGCACAGACTAATACGGGACATGCCAACAAGTTCCCTTAAAGAAGCAGTTCACGCTAATGTATGGGCTGTTCAAGCTCTAAGCCTGGAGCCCAAGGGTGGGTTATCAAGATCTACTATGTAGAGTGCAATGTTTTCCACAAGGCTCCCAAAACAGACTGGGAGCAGCATTGTTGCATGTATAAAAGTGGAAGAAGCTCACTTTCCAAGTACCCTGACAATATTTTTCTTCCTGACTGCTTTCTGTATCTATCCTAATCTACCACATGCAAACCAAACAGTAGTTAATATGTGAGATACTATTACAAAATTGTGCATTGTACAGTTTAATACTTTAGTGTTTGATTTTTGCTCTTCAGCAGAAGGCTGGATTGTCACAGTCACATTTTTAAAAAGATCACTGTGAACCTCAGCAACTGGCCTTTTATGCAAACAGTGAATTAAAGATTGGAAAACTATTTACTGAAATTTGAATTGTATTTTGAGAATACAAATACTGGCACACAGTTTTCTATATAGAGTAGCTTTAGATTTTACATATGCTGCATACAACTTGGGTTCATATCAAATACATATGGCAATATCTCCTTGGCCTTCGTGTCTGTAGTGAAGTATAATAAATTGTTTCAAGAATGTATCAATACAACATATCACAGCATGATGATTTAGGACTGCACTAATGTATCTTCAGTGGACAAAACACATGGTTGCTATCTAGATAAATATATGTTTAATACTGCAAGGATTAAAGTTGAGACCACTGTTTAAGCCTGAAACATCGAAACATTGAGCTAAACAATGGCAAAGTCATTTAGACTAAAAGGCATACTGTATAAACTCTGTTAAGAAGCTCCAGATATCCACCTGTTTTTCATTCTTTTTACTTGGTTTGTGAGCACTGTGTTTTTATATGTTTAGTTCTATATGAGAAATTGGTTTTTTTTCACTATTTCAGATTTAATTAACAAAGAGGAAAGATATGCAGTTCCCACTTTATGATTCAAACAACAATCAAGACAGTTCTTCTGTAACCAAATAATCAAAAGAAAGCCAGGATGTGGAGCTCTGTGAGACTATATCTTGTGAACATTTAATAATGTAATAGCAGATTTGCATATTCATAAAGATGCCTTTAATAGATTCCCTCAATGAAACTAAAAAGTCAGGGTTCTACATTTTATACCTTTCCCGGGAAAAAATGAATTAAATGGGCTTTCTACATTGAACCTAAACACTGGTTCTATTAATTGTACTATTGTGGAGTATATCATTTAAGTTTCAAGTCCTGCCAAGTCTCAACACATTCTTAAAGTGCTCAGGCTATTCACATGCTTGAAATTAAGTACTGCATACTCAATTATTCAATGTAGGAACCAAAACCAATATTTAGTTTTAATGATGCTTAAGAAAAGTCCTTTTCCACAGATGGGGGACAAAGCTGTGTTTAAAATTTGTTTTAAATACTTGAATGTAAATACAAGAATACTGAGGATAGATTTTGTCAATTTTATGTTACTTTTCCTTAGAAAAATTCCCTATCAGATCTGGAAGGGCATGCTTAGGAAAGCAGCCTGGATTCCAGTTTGAGACATAAATAAGATAACGATACATAGTTTCTTGTGTTTCACAGAGTATTTCTCATTATTTCTCAGTGATGCCAAGCAATAGGACAGGAAATAATGGGCAGAAACTGATGCACAGGAAGTTCCACCTGAGCATGAGGAAGAACTTCTTTACTGTGCAGATGATTGCACACTGCAACAGATTGCCCAAAGAGGTTGTGGAGTCTCCCTCACTGGAAATATTCAAGAACTCTCTGGACACAATACTCAATTCAGTTTTGATAAACATGCGGGAAAATAAGAGAGGGTAAGTCTCCATTTATTAAGGACTTTGAAGTTATGTATATGAACCTGATAAAACAGAATACATGTCCATAAGACACAACATACCTATCTGAATGCTTTACTGAGCTTCAGGGTGAATATTGTTATAAAAATGCAAACCAATATAAATGGAATTATTTATTATCATCACTGTTAATGTTTATATTATTATGATGTTTCTAGGTCATACAAGTAATTCTCTAGAAAAGATTGCAAAATGAAATGTGTAGCACTCCTAGGACTATATAAATGTTTTTTTCTTGGAATTTACCAGGTCTACTCTAATTTAATGTCTGTCTGTGATCTATTTAACACAGTAGGAATTGGTCTTTTTCGTAGACTTTAGAACCTTCAAAGGGCCACACTGATGTTAGTGAAGGAAGTAGACTGTGCTATCCTCAAAGCCAGCTGAAGTGGAAAAGCTCACATCCACAGACCTAAATGTTTTTCTCCCTCAGAACATCAAGGCCACACCTAAGTTACTTCTTGGAACGTTTTTTATATTTTCTGAATGTTACATAAGCCTTGTGTGGAAGAGTTGGTCCAGGTCAAAACTTTCTTAGACATTAAAAAATACAGGCAACTACTGAATTCTTTTATGCAAAATTCCTGTGTCCCAGTACAATAAAATTAAATTTCTATGAGCTTTCAGTAAAACACAGAAAAAGTAATGACTGTATTTAAAAATAAGAGGATCTTAATGAAAATTCACAATAGCTGTAGGGCCTGTTGCTTCAGAAATTAAATATTTGCATGGAGACCCAATTCTCATCAAAAGTAGTTTCTGTTCCCTAAAACACGGACAGTAGTGAAGTCTGACAGTGACTTCAGTAACCCATATGTATCACTAAGATACATTGAATCCAGTAGTATGACCTTCAGCCACTGACTGCAGTTCCCAGCAGGACAGCTGTTTTTTGTTTGGTTTTACTTTTTTTTCAAGTTTAGAATGTTGTTAAAGGGAAAAAAGGAAATGCTCTCTCCCTTTGTCAGTCTTTGCCCCAACTCTTGTCGTCCTATGCCTGCACTTTAGAGCCTCCTAGGTCTGTACTTCTTAGGGGCTCTGCTATCATACGAGGCTATTTTGAGCTATCTCACATCATTATGGCATGACCATAAATACCTAATTCTAAACAAAATAACTATTTTTGGCTACTTGGGCTATAAAACTAAGTTTGCACTCTACAAAGATAAGGCAAAAAAATTATCTGGGGAAAAAAATATTCCTGTATGTTGTATGTACTTCCTGTATGTTGTATGTATTTCCTGTATGTAACTACATTGTAGTTAACCAAGTTAAAGCAAAACTCAGGTTCAGACAAAGTCTGAAAAACCTCAGTTCTGAGAAGCAGCAAGATTGATACAAAACCTGAGACCTGCCTTTAGCAATAAGCACAGTTTGACAGGACTGCAAGTTACAGAATTTTTCTCGCAAACCATACTTCTCTGGTTTCATTGTTCTTGATACTGAAGTCTTGCACAACAGAGAAAGCATTAGTTGTACTGTCATTGTCTTCTGCTCTAGCCCCCAATAGCAAGAGACAGAGCGAAAGATCTTTTTCTAACACAAAACATAGTTCATCTGCCTCAGAAAACTGTAAACTTCTGATGAGGAGTAAGGTCTATTTTCATTAAGGATCAAAAGACGTAGGGTCCTTTGGTGGCATTATGCTAAGTAGCATTGTGTTGCAAGGCTTGAAAGTACAAAACTGGTAACAACTTTGAAAGGAGGAAGACAACAGTACAAATACTGATTTTGCAGGCGATTTTGAAAGTTGCTTTTCCTGCAGTAGTGACTAGTAGATTGTGTTCTACTTCATGTCAAGTCATTGGTGCTGTTTGCCTGCACAGTCTCAACACTTCCTTGTTATGATGGGTTTTGGTGTCCAAAAAGGTTTATGTATCTTGATTGAATTCTTGTTATTTGGTGCCTGGTAAGACCTATTATCTTGTTTTGAGTAGTGTATTATGTCCATTTTCATACCTGTTCACAAAAAATTCTTAATAACAAGGTATTTGTAGATTATGTGGCTGTTATTGTACAACTTTTACAGGTTTTTAAATTGATAACACTGTTTCTTCTGGGTCATGTGTCAAGCTTAAATTTCAGTAGAAAATGTATATGGAAGAAAGTGTTGCTTTAAATGTCTCTTTTTAATATTATTAGTGGTACTGCAGTAACACTTCAGAGTCTAGGTGCTATGCACTCTACAGTGCTTCATGACAACACAATACAGTACAGTCTAAATAATGCTTTTGAATTGAAAATGTACTTACTACACAATGAGGACAAAAATGTAATTAGTGTTGTAGCACAAATAATATCTGTCCCTATGCTTCTGTGAAATATTTATTGCAATTTGCAATTGAATTAGGCCTGCAGAATTTGGCCTATGTGTATTGAAAAGACAGATCTCCTATGAGTTTTTGTTGGGGGTTCAAATTCTGGCAAACAAGCCTTTGAAAGAGATTTAGCTTTAGCCTGTGAGATTCCTGTCATCCAATATTTAAACTTGCAATATCCAAATAATTTTCTACTGAACAATGACGACAATAGCAAATGCTCAAGGCACAAAGCCGGAGAAGCTGATAAAACACAGCTAATACTTAGAATTGAGCTCTGTATTATATCATCAATTTGAATACGATATAAGATTTTCCTGGTGCATGCCTAAAAAATCAAAGACAAAAATACAAACTACAAACCAATGTAATTCTTCAAAGCAGATTTTTATTTTATTTCTCTCGCTTGCACAGAGAAAGCTCAGGGAAACATTACCCTGAATTGCTAATGGAGGGCAGAGTTACACTACTATTGAAGGTAGGGTTTAAGGTGTGAATGCCACATTTATAGTGAAGTGAAAGATACTGTGCACAGTGTCCTGGTGCATTTCCTACTGCAGGAAACTATGTATGCTATGTAGCAGAGTAGACCAAATAAGACAGGAGAAATTCATCCTCAGTTATCCTTCACTGCAAATACTGACTTTTTCACTTCTGGGAGACATATTCAGAATGTTTCTGATTTAAGCCAGTTTGTTTAAGTTTTCCTTAAACAAAAAAAACTAAAACAAACAAAAAACCACAAGCACACCAAATCAAACCAAAATGAGAAAAACCCAAACAAATGTAACATACCAGTCATGTTTTAAATAGAACCAGCTCCCAAATGGAGTAAAAATTACCTACCAAATAGGTAAGGTAATCATATCTTTCAATATAGTAGTAAGTACTTATTTTAAATGTATTTAACTCTGAGAAACTTACAGATGTAATGTTGCAAGTATTTCTGAACCATGTCCAGTGACTGCCATCATTGAACCTAAAATACAATTAATACTAGTGAGAACAAGGTTCACAGGATTTTGCTTAATAGACTAAATTTCAGTCTTCATTAATCATCATGTTTCTATTGTCAAAAATAACTATTTTTACATAACCAGGAATATACAACAGAAGATTGACAACTGCCCAACAAAAAAAATTGATTGAAGTTGAGTTTCTAGGCTGCCTAGAAGGTCATCTGGGATCTAAACACAAATTAGTTAGGATGGATTTAAATTTTGATGTAATCAGAAACAAAAGTGCTTCTTGTGCATTGAAGGGCAGACTAGTAATGACTAACCCAGAGGAATAGTAGGGATAAAATAGAAAACTTAAGAGTAATGCAAAATATGTGAACCTTTATTATTTCTTCCCTGGAGACAAAGAAAATAACTAAACATACTTTTATTAGATTTGGAGGTTGTCTCACCAAATGCTGCCCAAATGTCTGCATCTATGCATTCAGCAGGTTATGATATGTTTTCTAGAAGAGTTCTTTCCTTGTGAGAAGAAGCATTATCTTAATGGGAATGCTTATGTTATGTGTCAGGAACTGGAATTCACTTTCCTCTTTCTAGGAGTTTAGCTGACTGCCAGGTTGTCAAGTAGGAAGAACTGACATAAGGAGCTGGAAGAAACATCAGCAGATATTCCCTTTCACCACCTTTGATTGGGACTCATAAGGTATACTGGCACTGCATCTGCAGATGATTTTATACCTGCCTGATCCTATCCTGTAGGCTTGACTTACTCATTCAATCCTGATTTTGTCTTCTTACTGTGATCTTATGGAGTGATTCCTGATTCTGCATATTATCAGAGAAACATTCTCCTTGCTCACGTACCATGGACTGTGTCCATGTTGCTGAGGTCACTGCCCTGCTGGTTCTCTGCTCCTCACTCACCTTCCTCTGCAGACCAGCCCTTTCTTATTGCTGTTTGACAGATAGTTCAGGTGGGAGCCAGGAGCAAACACCTCAGCTTAAAAGCAGCTCCTACACAAAGGAGAGGGGAGTTCCCATTGAGGTTTGTTCTGGCTTTTTGCAAGAACTTTAATCAGCAAGCTGACCCTGAGTGCAGCAAGGTAATCTTGTGGAAGGGGAAAGTACACTTCTGGCCCTGAAGTATGTGTTACATCAACATTTCACTGGAGACAGTAGCAAATAAATGCTTTGTTTGCCAAGCTTATTTTTAAATTTGATTTTTTTAAATTATTTTCAGCTTGCTTGACAATTTCAAAAGGCACGTTTTTTACAGTTAGATTTTTTATTTATTTTCCTTCATGTAGACTGGTAAAAGGTTTTTTCTGTTCTCCTAGTTAGAATCACCTTAAAGGTATTAAAGTATCATCTTTGGTGGTGTTTTGTTGTTTTGGTTTGTTGATTTTGTTGTTTTGTTGTTGGGTTTTTTTCCAAAGTGAGAAAAAAATAAAAATAAGGAACAAAATCATTGCAATGGCCTTCTCATCTCCTTATTTCTTCCTTCCCCCTCTCCAGACCTCCAAGGCTCATCTTCTCCAGGGAGAGCAATCCCATCTCTTTCAGCCTCTCATATGAATGATTCTGCAGTCTCTTAATCATTTTTATGGTCTCTTGCTGGACACACTCCAGTATTTCCATGTCTGTTTTTATATGGGGAAGTGCAGGAATGGACTCAGCACTCTAGGTGTGACCTCATCAGCAAAAGGGAATGGTTACCACCCTTGACATCCTGGCAATACACCTCTTAACGCAGCTCTGGATGCTGTTGGTCTTGCTACTGGAGACATTGCTGGGACATGTTAAATTTGTTGTCTTCCAGGTTTCCAATGTAAGTTTCTTCAAGGCTGATTTCTAGCCTTTTGTCCGCACTGCTGCAGGGTCTTATTGTGAATGGTGCCTCTGAAAGGCAGCACAGTCATCTGATGTATGAACAACTCCCTTCAGTGTCATATCATCTACAGACTTGATCATCATTCAGGTCATGAATGAAGATGTTAAATTGTATTGTCCCCTTTACTAGCCCCTGAGCCACACTGTCTTTCCTAACCTCATCCCTGAAAGCTTTGACAATATCCTCCTAACTAATTTCCTCGTTCTGTGTCTTGTACTTTACATATTTTACATATTTATTTTTACATTTGTGTTTTGTCAAGAGCCCCCTATTTATCCTTGTAGGCATCATACTGTCTTTGCTTAGTTTCCTGCTCCTTGGGACAGGTAAATTCTTGAGCTTGGAGAAGGTCTTTAAAAATCATCCAGATTCTCTGACTCTTTTTCTCTCCAGGCCTGTATCTCATGTATCTGCCAAGCAAAGGTGTGAATAGACCAAAGTCTGCTCTTCTAGAGACAAGGGTTGTGGTTCTACTTTTGCCTTCCTGTCTTTTGATCTGTCTGTAGAACTGTAGCTGCCTTTACCAACTGGATTTTCTCCAGAGCATTGCCACAGCCATTACAGCAACCATCTCAGATGTTGCATAGGTAACTCTGATCCTCTGTGAAAGACAGAGGTCTGTGATTTGCACTTTATTGTATATATATCCCTTGAGATGAAGGTCAAGCTTATGTTCAGAGTGTCTCCAGTGAGTTGGCCAGTGTCACAGAGATCAAGACCCTGTCTAGCAATATGAAGGGAAGGGGAAGAGACCACCAGAGATTCAAGGGAGAAAACAAAATATGTGCCACATGGCAATAGACCAATAAATGATGTAAAATTAAGATTCATTGTAATGAAATGTCCTTTAAACAAAAGCAATAATTGAATTGTATTTACCTAGGAATAAAATATTTCTTACCATTCATAGAACCACTATGCTGTCCATTGCTTTTGTATTTGATCTATCAGGTATGTTGTAAGTTAAACAAGTACTTCAGAATTGTCTAATGCAATTTTTAAACTGTGATACCTAAAGAGAAATCATTCTCAAATAATCTTGGATTCCAATTTTCTAGTTCCCTTTGGATGGGATTTCTACTGAAAGTAATGACAGTTTCTTCAGGGTAAATAACAGGATTGGACATATATTGCATGCAGCATTTACAATTTGCTTCATTGCCTGAAAACATTGTGTTTACACCATGGGTAGTGCATTCACTAAAATCATCTTCCTGTAGCAGAGCAAAATATATACTTAAAGGAGAAAAAGAAAGCTCATATGTCCATAGGCCTCTGTCATTTCCCAGGACTCACAATATATTGAGTATTATATTTTGCTGATAGAAAGTGGGAGCAAGTTTGTTTTGGATTTTTCCTTTAAAATAATTCAGAGTTCAGATTTCTTTGCAGGTCTTCCCTAGCAACTACCTGAAAAATGGGTTCATTCACCTATCCATAGCCTTCTGTAGATGTGTCTGTAGTCATCCTTGAGCTGTTCCTTCCTAGAATATTAACTCTGGAGACAAAACCACACAACAGGCAGCTCTAGCTGAAATCAAACCTTGAGCCTGCAGATCTAGAGAAATAAATACATAATAAATGAGGGACCAGTGAATTCAGCCAGTGTGAGAGTAAAGACAACTTGGCATTTATCAGTGTATGTTTTCATTAAAGCAGAAGCAATATGGTCCACCTAATCCATAATTTCCCCTGTTTTTTCAGATTGTATGAGATGTTTTGGTGTGCTAACCAGTGAGCCAATTTCTATGAGCATGGGCTTTGTTCATTATTTTTTCATGTCTTAGAACAGTTTTTCCTCAGTAGCTTTTAGTCATAATCCAAGAAGCCCTCCTTAAGAGTCAGCAGAAGCTACTCATGAGTGAGAAATAGGAATGATGCTTCTTTTCCTGTGCATAAATAACGGATAGTCAAAATAATTTTGTTCTCTTGCAAAGGGGTTTCAGATGCAAGAATGAATATATTGTCAGATTAAAATATATTTTATTGCTATGTAGGTAAAATATTGCTCTGCCAATCATGTCTTCTGTTTACTCTTCATGTCTCTTCTGGTGGAGATGGTACTGGTAAGAAAGTGATATTTGACAATGCTGGAGTGCATTTTATCCTAAGGCAAGGTAGTTGATCCCTGTATAAGAGACAGTGTAGTCCTTCAGAATTCATTGAGGAGGATATGGTGAAAAACATGAATTTACTGTTTTGCTTGCAGGTTGGAGATAAAAAGTCAGCAAGTGTCTTAACACTAAAAAGGGCTTAGCAAGCTTCCGGGAGGGGTGGGGAAAGTGTTCTTGAGATTGACTTGCAAGATTATCTACTTCTGCTAAATTGTGATTTTTCAGGACCCTATAAAAAAGGGCTGTTAAAGCCGTCTGACTGATAACCTGGTCTGCTAGGGATGGAAAGGGTAGTAACTTAATGATTTCCCTTTGTCTTCTCTCACTGTAAAAAACAAACAACACATTTCCTGCCCTTCTCTTGGCCCTCTATATTTCAAGATGATACACACAAGCAGGGTTAAATGTCTCCTATGTGACCTTCATGAGAGTACTTTTTAGTTTCAAAAGGGACATCTTTCTTCACAGTGTTTCAATAAAATATGAGGCATTGCTAAAAGAAAGTAAATAAAACACTTCAAAAATAATTCGGTTTTGCTTTCAGCTGAAACAGTGATACCCTGCAGTGACTAGTCTGGTTTAATGTAGATATGGTTGTGAAGTACAATATGTCTGCATTGTGAAAGAATTATCTTGTGCCTGATTGGTACACTGTATAGTTCTCTAACTCTGTCTGGACTTTTTCTCTCAAACATTCCCCTGTGTTGCATCAGGTCATATAAAACTGAACATTAGAGAACACATACATAAATTTGACATCCAAAAGTTCACAGGCCCTGACACGATACATCCATGATTGCTGAGAGAACTGGAGGTCACTGTAGCAAGGCCGTTCACAATCACCTTTGAAAGGTGGTGGCAATCAAGAGAGATGCCTGAGGAACAGAAGAAGAAAAATGCCATCCCAGTCTTAAAAAAACGGCAAGAAGGAGAACCCATGAAACTACCAGCCCATCAGCTTCATCTCAATCCCTGTAAAGGTGATGGAGTGCCTCGTGCTGTAGGCTGTCTCTAATCATGTGGATGGCAAGGAGGTGATCAGGAGACACTAAAGGTAAATCATGCTTGACCAACCTGATTGCTTTCTACAATGAAACAACTACATGGATGGATGAGAGAAGAGCAGTGAATACTGTTTATCTTAATTTTAGCTCTGGTGAGGGGCATCTGGAGTGCTATGTCCAGTACTGGGCTCCTCAGTACAAGAGAGACATGGAGCTCCTGCATCAGGTCCAGCACAGAGTAAAGATGATTAAGGGGCTGCAGCATCTCTCTTGTGCTGCAGGGTGAGGGAGCTGGGCCTGTTCAACCACAAGAAGAGACAAGGAAGAAGAGAGTTTATCAGTGCATAAAAGTGTCTGGAGGCTGGCTGTCAAGAGGATGGACCCAGGCTCTTCTCAGTGGTGCCAAGCAATAGGGTAAGAGATAATGGGCAGAAGATGCACAAGAAGTTCTACTTGAATATGGGGAAGAACTTCTTTACTGTGCAGGTGGCAGAGCACTGGAACAGATTGCCCAGAGAGGTTGTGGAGTCTCCCTCACTGGAGATATTCAAGAACTCTCTGAACACAATCCTATGCAACACACTCTAGGATAACCCTGCTTGAGTAAGGAGGTTGGACCAGCTGAACTACTGGGGTCCCTTCCAACCTTACTCCTTCTGTGATTCTGTGAATATCTTGGCATGAAAAACACTAGCCTGAGGCTGCAGTGGAGCCCTCCCTTACTTTTGGGTGTTTGGGGGATAAAAAAGGGTGATGGTGATGATGGCAACAATGTCTTAGAGAAGGTGATTTCCATGTCATACTGTGGGCATACAGTGTGCTATAGAAGGAGCTAGTTGTAACCCATGGGGAAACAAGCCATTCTGTACCAGTTGGCTAGAAGGAACTATTCCCTCAGGTGAAATACTTCAGCAAACTTCTGTACATGTCCCTCTACAATCACAGGAGTATATAGTTCTTATGAGCTTATGTACTTTTGGGCAATTTCAATTAAATCAGGATGTTTCCACACTGTAAATAAAATTGGGTGTTTGTGTAAATCATGAAAAATTATGGCATTCATATGCACAATATGCACATAACTGAACAAATCTTTTCTTCAGAAATATATGTATCTCTATGTAACTTCTCTAATTAATTCCAAGTATAGTGAAACTGTTTAAAATAAAATTATTAACATTGAGTAACATGTGACTTTCAGTTCACCTATTATTTGGCATTAAAAAGAATTCAGTTTATACCTAATGCATCTTTTAGTCAGAGCAGCCTGTCTCATTCAGCATGATGCTGCTAATATATATACATCTGCAGATTTCACTGGCTTTTGACTGTTGAATTATCTAGAACAGCATCAGAATGTTTTTTACATAGACTTGCAGTATTGAAAATTATGTAGAATGAACAAAGAAATACAATGAGGTCGTATGAATAGTTAAGCCTTTCACTTGAATTAATAATAAATTTACTTGGCTTTGTTGCTCTGCTGTGTCTAGGGGCTGCCTTCTCCAATACCTTCTTACTCACTATAGGGACTTACTGCTTGTGTCATTAGAACACCTTTTTCTTAGCTCAATTTTCACTGGTCAAAATTTCTCTTCCTTATTGTCCTTAACTATAAGAATTCCTTTCCCTGTTGGGTCATTTACTTTAGACACGTCATATTGCTGATGACATAAAACATACATAAAACATTCCAAGTGTTTATTTATTTTTTTTGGGGGGGTGGTTTTTTTTTTTTTTAAGATTACCTTCATTAATCACCCTACCATCATGTTTTAATTTACTGTACAGTATATTTTATAGAATAAACAGGAGACTTTCCCCCAGGGTTTCTCCATGCATTACCACTGCAGTCTGAATTTTGCAATTTTGCATTTCATATTTTACATTAATTTTTACATTTTAAACCCTAATCTATCCCAGCAAAATATTCCATTTAAATTTTTATGATTAAATAGCATGTCCTTTGTTACATTTCATGTAGAGGTTTAGAGGTCTGCAGGTCCCCATGTTCCCAGTGTCTTTTTCCAAGCTCTCTATTCCCTATATGTTTTTCTGTCTTTATCCTAACAGCACACTACTGAGAAGACTGTGGACTTAGACTATATGAACACTTTTGTTCACTTGTCATAATTTGATAGGAAAAAGAAAATGTTTGTACAAGAATTTTATTTTGGGAGTAACTTATTCAAACTAGGCACATTCCAAAATCAGACCTTGAACGTAAAATTGCATTTCTTATTAGTGGTGCTTAATCTGGGTAAGTTTATGTCTCCTTAAAGAACTTTTTAGAGGCACAAAGTTTTTACTCAGATCAACAGATTGTGAAAAACACTTCATATGGAAAAATTTATATTCTTCACTCTACAGTATAAGAAAATTCTATTTCTGAAATCAAAGGAAGCAACAGAAGTACTAAGTGCCTAAACATATTAGTAGAGAAGAGAAAAAAAAAAGTTATTTCATTATTTCTTTAAAAACCAGACTGCTTTCTCTTTGAACACTCTCTTTCAAGGATTTTTGAAAATATTGAAACATATAAGAAATAAAGGTTAAAAAACTACTTTTTTTTTTTTTTTTTAATCTAACAAAACCTTCAGACATTAGAAAAATACCAGTTCTTTACTGGGACAAGAGGTGGCATGTGAAAGAGGGAGAAGCAGAGCAGTTAATTCCAGAATAATGAAAGAATTCTCTACCTGCGATTTATACAATGAAGGGGAAAAATAATCAGAAAGAAAGTTGTAGTTTGTGCTACAGAGATGACGGGAATTATGTAAGTTATTACACTAATGACAGTTTACAATCATTTTATTATGGTTAGGCAGATGGTGCTTCACATGTGATATGAAAGAACGGCATGGGGTTCAGATCGGGAAGGACAGAAATAATAACATACTTGTAAGAATATTTGAACTATTTCTGTGGTTGTGTATCTTTGAAAATGCTCAGTATATCCTGCATTCTGAGCAAAATAAAAATTGTCTCTAGAGTTCATCCTAAAATTGGATCAGAATATTAGCTTTAGAATTGGTCCCTGTTAAATGTTTGGCCAGCATTTTATGCATAAGGCAATAATATTATGCCAGTTTTCAGCGGAAAAAAAGAAAAAACAAAAAGAGGCACAGGTGTGACTGTAACAATGCACAAACTCACGCTGCAGAATTCTATTCTTACAGGAAAAAAAATGAATGTATTTTAAAATGTTTCAGTGGCAAATGTCCCATAAGTAGTGAGAGGGATCTATACTTTTTACTTTCTGAAGAATGTGTGACATATATATAGCACTGTCAGTTGGTAAGAACTCTTGAAAAAAATATGTGTTTATGTGAGTGGTATGAGGAAAGAAGGGAAGATGAAAAAGCAGAGTGAGGAAAGATACTTTGAGAACTGAGAATAATTTTGCAGACTCTCTATGGTGTGATTAGGACAGTAAGACTATGGGCTTTTTTAAGTTTCTTAAAGAGGAGTTATTAGATGAGCATAGTTTGTATATTTTTAACCAGGTAAATTTTGCACTACTTGCTACAGGAAGAGGGTACAGCATAGAGTTTGTAATGAGAAGGCCTTGGCAATATAAAGGATTCTCCCTGAAAATAACAGACATAGAAGGCAGATGGCTGCTGACATTCCTCACTAGAGTTAAATTGGAAAAGGACCAGGTACTGTAGAATTTGTATGTATTCACAAAGGTAAGAGTAGTGTCAGGATCCATAATTTGAGAGTTAGATATATGTTTCTTTTAAAAGAAAAAAGAATGTGGATGGATTTTGCTGTGGTTGATGGTGTTTAAGAAAAAAAAATCAGCATGTTGAAGTTTTCCTCATGGCTTCTTTGAGAGAATGACAAACACTAGAGCAATGCTGGAGTACTCTACTCTGAAAAGAAAGTGGTACTTGATATTTGAAAAGAGCATTCTTTTGTATCAAGGAGAATGAAGAAATCTCCCTTCACTTTTCCAAGAAAGAAAAAAAAAAAGAGGCAAAAAAAGAAAAGTTTAAATTCTCAGATTAAAGTGTTTATAAGAATTACTGTATAAATATATTTAAGATTTTGTTGTTATACAGCCATTCTATACTTCTCTTGATTCTGGGCTAAATCCAACTTCTCCCTCCAGAACATATAAAGAATTAATAGTCAGAGCTGCCCAGATGATGTGAGATACATAGGTCTAGAATTTTAAGTTAGCTTCAAGGATGGGTTTGTTTATTTTATCTCTTCTGGAGCACATTAGACTTTCATTTCCTGAATTACGGCATCTTCATTAAAATACCTTTTTTTTTTTGTCCAGCTTTTCCTGTCCATCAGATTAAATATTAACTGTCAGAAACAGAACAGTTACACTTTCATGTCCTATATCCTGATACATAGGACCTCTTCAGGTTACTGAATTGTGGAAATCATGGACTCCACAATTTCAGCAGTCATTTACTTCAAGACATACAAGAACACAATGGTCTTGACAAAGTGCCCACACACTCATTTCCTAAACCAGCACTTATTTACCTAAATTATAGTAGGTTTCTCCATTCTAAAAGTGATTTTGGCTAAATCTGCTGAGCTTTAATTGTCTACAGACCTATTTTTCCTTCATTGCTAACTCTAAATCTGGAAAAAAATCAAACTCTTTTACCATCAAGTGTCATTTTATTCTCCTTTCTCCTGCTAAAGATTTTGTTACCATTATGATTCTATTGAATATTTAAGAATTTGTACTTTTCTGGTATGAGCTTCTGAACTTTTTACTTTGCTCCAGGTGCTTTATTGTGTAGCCATCAGCAAAACATATTCAGGAAGTCCATGTTAGGAAGAGAAATCCATCTTACTCTTCTGTTCTTGCCAGGTAAATTCTGTTTGTATTCACAATTCTTTATGATTGATATATTAAAGTTGGTAGTGCTGACGTCATACTCAGAAATCTCAATTCAGCAATGCAATGAAAAATAAAGGAAAAATAGTCTTAGATATAGAGATGAAAACAGATCATAACAGCAAAGAGGAATTTAAATCTGAGAGCAACAGTCATGTTTGCCAACTTGCCATATAATAAACATTTCATTTGACAAAGTGAATTTCCATCATGTTCTTTCAGTAAGCAAAAAGTAACTCAGTTATAGAAGTGAGTTTGGTACAGAGTGTGCAGCAAAGACAATTCAATAAAAATCTACTTAGGTGTTTGATTAACACAATGCAACGGGTTCTGGAGGGAATAGTAAATGTAGGCTTGTGTAAACTATTCAGTATAAATTGCTTTAATTTGGCAGCGGAACTTATCCTCTCTCTGAAGTAAAGGTTGAACACTTTTACTTTAGAATTAATTTTTTTTGTGACTGTAAACTCAGGAAAAATCTTTCACTTAATACTTTCTCACAGAATTTGCTACTCCAGGAGCTAAGAAAAGCAGAGGGATTTTCAAAGTCTTTTGAACATATTCTGTAATTTCTAAATATCATGTATGCTTTTCCTGGTTTGCTTAAATTGGCTTAGCCTTCTCACAGCATGCCTATTCTTTAGTGGGACAGTACTGACACAAGAATTTATTGATACATGTTTTGATGTTGACTGACAGAATGTGGCGGAGCAGAAGAGAGAAGCAGTAACCTATTTTCCTAAACAGAAACAACTACTCACATTATTTTTTCAAGTGTTTCAGAAAAGGTGTATGAAGTATAAACTGAGGGCAGCACAAGTTTTAAGCATTCATAACATATTTGTCCTCAAAAGGAGCCAAGCAGAGGTTCTGCAGTATGAAGTTGGCTGAATCCCAGGGTACAGCTGCTGCACTGCAGAGAGGAGCGCAGCAATAGCAGAGCCTGAAAATATAAACACAAGTGAAGCCTAAATTGCTGAGTGCTCTAGATATGACAGTAAGTTCGATGTGGCAGATAAAACCTTTGCCTTGAAGCTGTTCAAAAGAGCAATGTCTAGAAACATCACATGCCTTTGCAAGCTATTTGGAAGGCCGGAGATGGAAATACAAATAGCAATTTAGTTAAATTCTCTCCTAACTCAAACGAATGGTGGTAAAATGCATATCCAGTACATCCTCCTGAGATAAAATATTATCAGAAGCCATTGAGAGGACTAAAAGCTCTTTCTCCCTCAAATGAAACACAGTGACTTTGATTACAAGTTTTATTTTAATATTTGTGTAATAAAACATTAGTACTATTTAGTAATTTTCCTATTTGCTTTTGTCTGGATTCCCAAGCGCTGTAATGAATGAACAGCCATGCAATCACTTTGTCCTCATTAAACCAATGACTGGTTGTCTCTTGATCCGTTGTGTGATGCAAGTTTCTGATATAACAGTGGAAAGACATATGCTTTCAAGAAGATGTAATTTAAAAAGTGACATTTGATTTTTTTCTTAAATAATTATTTTTCCTTTTTTATGTTACCTTGTAGTATTCAGGCAGATTCAGTTTACCATTTATCAGGGTTTTTTAGAAGACCAGAATAGGAAAGCAAGAAATTAAAATTTGTATGTATTGGTAGTACTTCATTATTTTAATTTTTTTGCTACTTACTAGCTGTCTGGATTTCAGATTAGTAAACCCCACTGTAAGATCCCAAGCCTTGGAGCTATGAGCTCACCAAAGGAGTTTTACTTTAAAAATATACAAGGCTCCAAAAATTCACCCGATGAATTTTACAAGAGCCTTCACTTCTTTTTACACCTTAAGAGAGAGCACAAATGAAAAAAGCTGCACACATTTTTCTCAGGGGGTACTTTACCAGTAAACTTTAGAAAATAAGGGAATTTGATAAAAGTTTAAAGGGTAACATAGAACCAAAACAAAACATTCCACAAAACATTGATTTAGCACATGCTAACCCACAAAACTTTGCAAAATCCAGCACATCCAGTCCCAAGTTATCCAATACATTACGAAAGGAGATTAAGAGAAGTAACGAAAGAGAGGGAAAAGGAGAAATATAGCTACCATCCCTAGATGCAGTGTAACTTCATATATATGAGTCTAGAAGATAGAGGGTTCAAGCCACATGGAGAGCACATGTTGCAGTCTTTATTGCTCTGGCCCCTCCTGACCACCCCTCCTAGGCAGGACTCTGGTACCACCAGCCACTCCAGGGCTCCGAGTGGGGGTGAGGGGTGGTGCTCCCACCATGCCAGCCAGTCAAAGGTTGGACAGGGGTTCCAGGGGTATGGTGTGGGTGGTCCCGGGTTGCCTTTGACTGAGGGCTGCGCCAGAGTCATCCCAGGAGGCTTGCAGGAGCTGCCATGTGGGATAGGGCATCACCTCACCTCTATGTGATTCAACCCTTTCCCACACACACTCTTGAGCTGGTCTGAGCCAATAATTAACATAATAATCCAGTGCCTCACACCCATAAATCAGACCAAGGTATTAAATATCGGAAGAATTAAAATCACAGTAGCATATACTGTAAAGAAAATATCTTCAAGAGAGCTACCAATTTGCACTTCAGTATACATTCTAAAAAGACTAATTTACATATACTAATATATTTTAAAAGGTTTGTGTGTGTGTGTGTTGCAATTTTTGGGGTTTTATTGAGCTGTGAAACAATTTTCAAATTAGGCATAATTCTCCATCTAAATCAGAAAAAAAATCAGGAATTTGGCATCTATATGGCCAGATACAGCTAGCTCACTTAGTCATGAAAGACTTTCAGGAATAAGAACAAAGTATTTAGTTACATGGATAGAAATGCTGAATATTATTTCCATCTTCTCACAGAATGGAGTTCAAATATTGATCATAATATACTCATCTAATATTATATGACTGCAAAAGATGTGGCTTTAAGAGGAAAAGGGAGAAAAAACATAGTCATTTACATTTATTCTGAGGAACTTACAAGCCAAAGGACTTTCTTGAAAAATCTGAGTTTCATGTTTTCTGTAGTGATGCAAATCTAGCAGATTATTTACTTTACTTACATTTCCAGTTCAGAGTAGAACCTTTCACTACTCTTAAAGTCTTTCTCAATGTGAACTTTTTCTGCTCAATACTGAGCATGTGTTTGGAGGATAGCATAAATTCAATGTGAATTTCTGTCTCGATTTCTCCACTTTTGGCAATTGGATAAACATTTTGTGAATTTTGAACGTTAACACATCAACCAAAATGACTTAAAAACCCAACTTTTAAGTAGGTTTTAAAGAAATCACCAAGTTTAAAAGAACCTCCAAATTTATGACTATAAAATATCTATATTTCTATCTGAAAAAAAATTATAATGTATATTATATATTTTTTCTTTTCCTTGCTCTTTATCACACTAGATGAATATCGTACAATTGAAAAAGACAATTTTTTTCATTCACTGAGAGAAAAAAATACAAATCCTCATCCATTTTCTAGTTTCAATCTGAGATGCTATATTAATTTTTTAGACAGACACCCTGAAAAGAATTTTAAAATATGTTTTCAGATTTCAAGAGAATATTTTGAAATTGAAGGCAGTGTTTTTTGGTCAATAGCCTTGTCAAGGAAAATTACAACTATTATAATAGATTTTTTTTAAAAATAAATTGTAGAAAGATTTGTGGTTTCAGGATGAAATTACCATTTAAATATAAGACAGAGTTGGACAAGGCTAACGCTTGTGGAAAATGTTTATAAGACATCAATTTTATCAACAAAGGATTAAAATCTGATCATTTGTACCCATGTTTTGGGTTCAAGTTCACGGAGTTATTTCATTGTAGATAAATTAGAATTTTTCCTTTTTTTTAATTGTTATCAACACTCATTGTGAAAAAAAAACCACCTTGAAAACATGACTATGACAAAACTCAGGCTCTGTACTTGAGATAAACTAGCAATCTATGTCCTCATGGGAAAGGCAGCCAACAGTATGCTGAGCTGTGCTTAGGAGAATTTTGCCAGCAGGCATGAGGAGGTGACTTTCCCCTCAACTTAGAACTTGTGAAACAAATCTGGAGTGCAGGGACCAGTTCTGGTCTCCCCAGTACAAGATGTGGACATGTTGGAGTAAAGCCAGAAAAGGGCATAAAAAATTAAGGGACAGGAGCATCTATCAAACTAGGAGAGGCTGAGAGAGCTGGAACTGTTCAGCCTGCAGAAAAGGAGGGTCTGGAATGGGTGGGATATCAATGTGTATAATACATGAAGGGAGGAAGGAACAGGGAACCAGATTCTTCTCAGTGGTTTCCTATGGTAAGACAAGACACAATAGGCACAAATTGCCACTTTTATTGTAAGGATGATCGGAAACACTGTGATTGGCCCTTTTTTGAGCAGGGGAGCTGTACTAGATGACATCCAGAGGTCTCTTTTGACCTCAGTGATTGTGAATCAGGGTTATGAACAATTTAAGCTTTAGTTTTAAGACCTGAATAGGCTACTAGTAGAAGGATATCTCTGCAACTTGGCCAGTGTTGTGATGTGACTGTTGACATAATTTTCTATTCCTGTTTCCCTGCCATATTTTATTTCTCCCATGAATGACTGTTTGCAGTAATGTCTGGAGAGAGGAAGGCCTCCTTGATTCTGTTAAGGTGAGGCTACTTTTAGCTACCTTTTGACTCCTTGTCATCACTGTTTTTTATTTTTTTTTTCTGCTTAGGCTAATAAATATGTTTGTGTTAAAAAGATTATAAAATGCATTTTTCTTGTTTTGTTTGTGATTAATTACCAGGAAAACCATCTTGTCCAGATTTTTTTGCAGTGTCTAGAAATAGACTGTATGTTCATAATCACTTTTTTTTTTCCCCATCTCTCATTTTGTTTAAAACATCATTTCAATCAAATTTTCATTTAATTCATTCTGGGCTACAGATATAGACTACAACTGGTTTGTGCCAACATCTAAAGCTTTACTTGTCTCCTTGGATTTCCCTATTTAAGTTACACTCAAAAGTGAGTCATATTTCCATTCATAAGTCATATTTTCTTTCATAATTTCTTTCCACTTTGGTAAGAAGAGCCTGTGTTCAACCATCCCATTGCCTTTCTAATTAAAATCCACAGCCTTAAAAATTTAAAACAAAGTACCTTTCTTGCAATATCATAGAATCATAGAACGTCTTTGGTTGGAAGGGACCCACAAGGATCATGGAAGTCCAACTCCTGGCTGTGCACAGGTCTACTCCCAAGAATCACACCATGTGCCTGAGAGCATTGTCCAAACCCTTCTCAAACTGGCAGGCTTGGTGCTGTGACCACTTCCCTGAGGACCTTGTTCTAAGGCTCAGCCACTCTCTGGGTGAAAAGCCTTTTCTTGATATCTAATCTAAACCTCCCCTGACACAACTTCAGGCCATTCCCTTGGGTCCTGTCACGGGACACCATAGAGAAGAGATCAGTGCCTGCCCCTCCTCTTCCCCTCACAAGGAAGTTGTAACTGCAGTGTAACTCCTGTAACTCCTCAGTCTTCTCCAGGCTAAACAGACCAAGTGACCTCAGCTTCTTCTCATATGGCTTCCCCTCAAGGCCCTTCACTATCCTCGCTGCCCTCTTTTGAACGTTCTGTTAATATCTTTGGCACCCAAAACTGCACACAATATTCAAGGTGAGGCCACACCAATACAGAGCAAAGTAGGACAGTCCCCTCCCTTGATTGGCTGGCAACGCTGTGCCTGATGACCCCCAGGACACAGTTGGCCCTCTTGGCTGCGATGGCACTGCTGACTCATATTCAACTTGCCATTGACCAGGATCCCCAGGTCTCTTTCTGCAGTGCTGCTTTCCAGAATCTCATTACCCAGTCTGTACAAACATCCAGGGTTACTGCATCACAGGTGCAGCATTCAGCACTTGTCTTTATTAAAACTTCATATGGTTGGTGATTGCCCAGCCCTCTAATTTTTCTAGGTTTTTCTGCAGGGCCTCCCTGCTTTGAGAGAGTCAACATCACCTCCCAATTTAGTATTGTTGGCAAACTTAATATAAAACTTAGTGTGCTTACTTTATGAATGCTGTTTCTCTTTTTTTAGTTTCTATGCCACATGCACTGCAGTAATTCTACTCAGCATAGCAGTCTAGTGAATAACTCATACTTACAAGTTCCATTAAATGATGATCACACTTTCCCACCATTTCTTTTGGAGGATAGGTATGTCCAAGTGTCCTTTTCCTCAGCTCCTTTATGCTTTTCATTTTATCCCTGCTATTTTGGAAGTCACGTTTCTGTTCATGATCTACAATACCATTTCTTTAGTTGCACACCTCATTAAATTTATTTTTTTCTTCTCTACAGATCTTTTTCTCTACCTACAACTCAGTTTGTCATGGTCAAAAGCCAATTATCTTATACTGAATATTGGCAAGCTACAAACTCTTTTCATACCCTCTGATTCTTTGTTGTTTTTTTTCTCCTGGCTTTTGAGTTCAGGAACATAGTGTCTTTTTTCAAGTTTTAAGAGTATCAGTTGAAATCCTAACTCCATTAAAATTTATGTCAAATCCCTCTACAACTTAAAATATTACAAAATTTTGCCAATATGTTGTAGAAGTATACACCTTGTGAAATGCTACTGTATGAGCTCTCACTAATGTCCTGAGCAGTACTTGTGACTACAACTGTTCCCAAAAAGTACTGCAATATTTTAAATTCTATTACCTAGCAAAATTCTTTCAGTAATAGGTGTAGTGTGTTATTGGATTTTAAATTCACAATTATGATATTTAATAACTTTATTTCCAGTCAAAACAAATTGTTGAACACAATTGTGTTTTACACAATACCTCACCAACCCAAACCACTCTATAATTCTATGAAGTGTTGCTTTGGTCTAGGCACAGAGAAAGAATGAATCTACAGAAATTTTAATTTGTTTTCCAACCAGATTTGCTGCCCTAGATAATGCTTCTTTTCTGCTTGTAACTCATGGAGAAGCAAGTTCTTTCAAAAAACCATCTTGCCTGTCAGCGGCTAGAAAAGGGAGAAAGCTGCCGCACATGTGCAAAAAATTGTTTCATTTTCAATTTCCTTTGATCAAAAGCTCTGAGATAAACTTTTCTGAGATCACAAGTATAAATTTTCCATCTGCTTAATAACAATCTGGTGTAAATAGCAGGCACAGAAGAACAAGTCCCTGTCTACTAAGTCTGTCATCATCATCTTAGTTATTCAATGTACAATAGACTCATTTTAACTCTACTAAAGTTGCAATCAGCATTTATTTATGTTCACTTTTACAGAAATCTGTGCCTGAATGCAGAGAGTTGTAAGTTAAAGTTGTAAGTTAAAATTTCCAAGGGAATAATACTTCGCCTTCATTGTTCCTTAACAAGATGCTAACAAATGTTACCTCAAATTTGATACTTATTTATGGCCAAGTCCAATCTAAGTTGACATCTGAAGTGTTGGGCTTTTTTGGTTTGGTTTGGTGTTTTCCCCCATCATCTTGAATTCCATTCTGTGGAATTTCAGCACATAATGGTATTATATGTAAGGGCTGTAATTTGAAACTCAGGTGGCAGTGGTATTGTTAGAGAAGTACAATACAATTGTGGCTTGTTCCATAAATTGTCTCTGAGGCTTATTTAAACCAACCTTGTTTATTGCATTGTAATGTTTGTTGTATAGTCAATTTGCTGGTATTTTCATACACATTTCCTCTTATGAGTGAGAAAGTTTCTAAATTTATGAAAAGATAAGGTACATAGAAATTAAAGATTTACACATCTCCAATATTAACAAGCCTTTTCTTGGTATTTTCAATATCTGATAAGTTAATTAAAACTCATGCTTCTAAGATGAACAGCGCTGATACCTCACCTGAAATAATATGAATAAGAAATAAAAGATTGATTCAAGTAATTCAGACTACAGTTTAGTCTGTAGTCTGTACAGTTTAGCAGGTGGAGCACCTCTCCTATCAGGAAAGGCTCAGAGAATTGGGATTGTACAGCTTGAAGAAGAGAAAGGTTTGGGGTGACCTCATTTCAGCCTTCCAGTACCTGAAGGGGGCCTATAAGAAAGATGGAGGGGGTCCTTTTACAAGGGCATGTATTCACAGGACAAGGGGGAATGGCTTCAAACTGAAAGACTGTAGGCTTAGATTAGATTAGGAAAAAAAAATCATACTATGAGGGTGGTGAGGCACTGGAATAGGTTGCCCAGAGAGGTTGTGGATGCCCTGTCCCTGAGAGTGTTCAAGGTCAGGTTGGATGGAGCTCTGACTAATCTGGTCTAGTGGAAGCTGTCCCTGCCTATGGCAGAGGGGTTGGAAGATGATCTTTAAGGTCCCTTCCAATCCAGGTCATTCTATGATTCTATTATCTCTTTCTCTGCTCAGAATATAGTTGCCAACATGTTGTTGAGTTTGCTTTTTAAAAGCACTTACCAGATGCTTTGTATAAATATCCTGTAAAAAACAGGAGCTTGCTACTGAGCATTTGCTTTTACTGCTTAATATCTGAAATTTAATCTGTTGTGACTAAACATGGTTAAACTGAATGAAAAAGTTACCATATTTTAAAAATATACTTAAATGTATACATATGCTTGAATTCTATTTAAGAAAAATGGGAGTCATGTATGCATGATTAATAGAGCTGTAATTTTTATTGGATAGCTAGGAATACAATGCAATTTTTTGTTTAAAAAAATGTTTCAACTGATTATATTTCTCATAAAATGATGTTATGCAGCACATCCCAGGGATTTTGCCATGGACTGGAAAACTGTTTTCAATAGATTTGCTGAACTATGGGGACAAAGAATATCAGAATAACTACTAACTTTCAAAGTGGGGACCATTACGGGCAATGAGTTATCAGATGCAACATAGCTTACACATATCTCAGCACAAACTGGCAACCTGAGAATATTTATCATATACATTTTTTCTAACAATTTAAAAAAATACAGTATACAATGACAGTAACCTGTCAGAGACCAACATTTGTAATGGCATCCTTTCTAATTTTGCTTTAGATTGTTAGATCTTGTGGTTATGTTTGAGGATGATTGACATAACAACTAATGCACAACGTAATTGACATAACAACTAATGCACAATATGTAATCTTTTACATGACAACTCTCCCACATGTCAGCTTGTCAGCATTTCCAGTTCAAACACCACCCTTATCTATTGGCTTTCATGGATTTATGTCTCATAGGTCTCCACAAAACAAAATCTATTATTATATAAAAAAAAACAACTATATACACACTGATACAGTTAATCACTTAAATGGCCTAATCCTATGTATTCTATTAGCTGTGAAATAGAACAACTTTACCAGCATACACCATTTGAATAGCTGTTTTATACAAATATGAATAGTGTGTGATTGTGGATTTTTTTTATAATTATTTTGAATTTAGTAGGTAAAAAAAGAAAACGTATAGGAAAAAAAAAACCACACCACACACATGCACAGAGGAAAGTAATAAAAAAAATAATAAAAAGATAGCTATCAAGAGCTAGCATTATACCAACATTTATCAATAATTTAATTATAATTTAATAATGTCTATTTTGATAATTTAATAATTTATTTCTTGACCTTGATATACAATTAATCACTTTCTTGAAAATAGTTACTTACATAGCCTCAAATCTTAGTATAACACATGGTATATCTTGTCAAAAACATAACAACTAAACCCATAGAATAATACAAAACCTCAATTCACAATGTTCTCCTGTACAGTGAAACTAAAATATCACAGGCAAAAGGTATGAGGGGAAGAGTTAATGCAGCCTGGCAAGCACATTCCTCAGCCCATAAGGGATTCAAGTATTAGCCTTTCCAAGCTTTCCAAGCACCTTACCTGTATTATGGACAAAAAAAATAATGCACTGAATCTAAATAATGTCTGTAAACTACTACTTATTTAGTAATTAATAAGAGAAGACAGATTTCTTACTAAATTTTACCTTTACTGTGTTCCAGGTAATTATGCCACTGTTTTGATTGTGTTAACTGCAGTGTTTTCACCTTGTCAAAGTGTTAGCTGCACTATGCTCTCCTCTGTCTTGTTCTAAGACATTATTTCATGTTTTAAATTAGAAGATCTATAGAAAGATATTGGCAAAATAGCCAATATTTTTAAGCTACTTAATAATTGAAACATAGAATGGTTGGAGTTGGAAGGGACCTTAAAGATCTAGTTCCAACCCCCTTGCTGTGGACAGGGACAACTTTCACTTGACCAGGTTGCCCAGAGCTCCATCAAACCTGGCCTCCAACACTCCCAGGGATGGGTTGTTCACAGCTTCTCTGGGCAACATATTCCAGTGCCTCACCAACCTCATTGTAAAGAATTTCTTATGAATATCCAATCTAAACCTACCATCTTTCAGTTTGAAGCCATTCCCTCTTGTCCTGTGACTACATACCCTTGTAAAAAGAACCTCTTCATCTTTCTTGTAGGCTCCCATCAGGAACTGAAAGGCTGTGATAACATGTCCCCAGCGTCTTCTCCAGGCTGAAAAATCCCAATTCACTCATCTTTTCCTCATAGGAGAGATGCTCTAGCATTCTAATGATCTTTATGACCCTCCTTTGAACTCACTCCAACAGGTCTATGCACTTATGTTGGGGGCCCCAGAGCTGCATGCAGCACTCCAGGTGGGGTCTCACAAGAGCAGAGCAGAGGGAGAGAATCACCTCCCTCACCTGCTGGTCATTCTTCTTATGATGCAGCCCAGAATACAACTGGCTTTCTGGAATGCAAACACACATTGATGGCTCATGTCCAAGACAAGGTACTATTAATTATATTATGGTTAGTAAATTTCTAGTTTATGTGTCCAACAGATCTATGCATTGTCTACAGCTTAGACATATTATGTCTCTCCTTTGTTCCAAATAGATTGCTTGCCTAACATTCCGATCAAGTACAGGTTTTTTCTGTAATGCTGCTCTTCAATGACTTTTCTAATGATCCTAGTAGATAAGAAAAGAATGATTTTCCTCTGTAAAATCCGGCTTTTTAATGTGCATTGCATGATTTTATGCTGTAATTTCAGTTATTTTCAAAAGTAGCAGTGATTCTAATACTTAATATTTCAGTGTTATGGTTTTACTAAGGCTCTGAGTGCCAATGACAAATTATTAAAATATTTTAAATTATTAGCAGGTAATCTTCATAATTAGTCTTTGAACTTCAAGAGGCACTTAATTATAGTGTCTTAAACTATTTTGATAGCTCATGACTTCATCTTAAAGTTCTCGGACTCAAAATAATTAGAGCAACCCCCACCTTACTTACAGTAAGTTAGACTTCAACTGTCTTCACTGAATTCGATTCCCCAAGGTAACCAGATCTGCCAGACTCACAGACCTGGAACTCATAGTGCTGCAATTCCCTGGTGCTGTTTTGTAGGATGTTTGCAAAACTTTTTGTTAATACATAGTTTTTGAAGTAGTGATAATGGTAGTTACAGTTTGATGGATTAGGCTTTGAGGCCACATTCATTAAATGACTGCTAAGTGCTAATTAAAGTCTAACTAACTAAGGCTTTTTCCATAACACTAGGGATTAGTTGATGTTTTTCCACCTCTCTCTTGTATATGAATAATTTTTAAAGCAAATATGTTTATACCACTGGTGTTTGAAGAGTGGCTTACTGAATACTAATTGCTAATTCTGGTACATAGCTAAAATATTTCTTAGAAGCTTCAACAGCAGAGAATATTTCTGAACATCTGGCTTCCTCTCAGCTGGCAAATAATTTACTACTAAGACCCTGAGCTTCCCTCAGTAGAAGAAACTAGAAATCAAATATCTTTTCAAATGCTGGGTATTTCAAAGACATTTATAACAAATTGCTTCCAGAAAAAACTATTTACTTTAAACAGCTTAACTGAAAATTACAAATACCCAATTCTGCCTTCTCTGTATCTATAAAAGTGAAAGTGTTACTCGAAAAGTAAAAACTATAATTCATATTTCCCACTGATTTTATTTCATATATATATATATATTTATAAAAGTTTGGCAATGAAAGCACCATGATGACAAAACACACTTCCAAGAACAAAAAAATAATTGCAAATTGCCCCACCTTCATAGCTTACACCAGTAGAAGCAGAGAAATAAATTCTAGGGTTTTTTGTGGTGGCATCTAAATATCCTACATGAAATTAAATTCTCCCTGTATCAGATGTATATAGTCAGAACAAAGGAAAGTCTCTGGCCATAAACAGATTTTCAGTGTAAATAAGTAGGAGAGAGCTTTTTTGCAGATATGAGAATAAGGAAGGACATCCTATTCTGACAATGACAAAAGTGACAGTGTACATTTTTAACCCAATATAGAGTCATAATGCAGGCAACAATTTCAGTTGAGCATACCAGGTCAGAAGTATTTTGCTATCTTGGAAATGCTGAGGACATAGCTTAAATAACTTGTATTAGTTCACACAGTATTGATGCCTTAGGGTTTTCATGAATTTGTGAATTTTTATACTTCTACGTAGTTTCTTATATTTAGAGTAGCTAGCAACCTCTAACCCTGTGCTAGCTGTCTTAAGGGTCAGATAATAGCTGGAACACCATGCCTGGGAAACATGTACCAGAACTAAGACAATTAGATACCATGTTAGTCAAAACAAGAAAGCCCAGCAGCCTTGGAGAAGCTCCAATAAGGGAAAGTGGCATGAAGATGATGATAAAGGATGAAATAGCAGTCTTAAGACCTCCAGCTCAATTTTAGGAGAGGCGTGTGATGGGGCGGACNTAAGACATGACAGAGTGGCTCAGGGGTTGGCTGGATACAGCCAGAATGAAAGGGATGCCTTTCGGATTAATTTACTCTGCATATTTTGAAGCCGTGGTGCTTGGAAAAAGAGCTCACACGGTATTCCTGAGGCCGTGAGCTCAACCTAGCACTGGTCTTTTCAACACGTGCCAACACTACTTGCCAACACGTGTTGTACTCTTTTATACTCTTTTTATACTTTTTGTACTCTATTATACTCCTTTACATTCTGTACCCCAAAACCCTATAAGGAAAAGAACTCTTCTGTACTTTACTGACATAAAGTTGTCATGGAAAGTTTTTTCCTTCCCCTTACGGCAACAGTATCAAAATTATGAATGAGCACAGATCTCTTGAACACCCCTTCTTTATTTTAATAATTTTTCTCCTAATATGTAACTTTTGCTTAACTATATATTGTAGATGCAAATTCTGAAACCAAATTCTTTTTGGTGCAAATCAAGCAGACTTTGTTGCTTTCTTTTCTTCTTTGATCTCTTAGAAATATGTGCAGTGCCTTGGACAGTGTCCATACAAAAATTAAAGCCTTGCTGTCTTACAGAGAAGTTTCATGAATATGAAGTACAGAATTTTTAAGATGTTTCACATGTAATATTTTCCACCCAAGTTCTTTGGAATTGATTCCTTGTACAGTACAGGAAGATGTTTGCCGTTGCTGAGATTCATACTCACTCCTCTTATATGGAAATGACTCATCAATACCAGTAATTTACTTGCTGGATAATGGGGGAGTTAAGGGATTCAATGCATAATTCGTTATGGGATGATTCTTTGCTTCCAGGGTTTTTTTCAGTCAGCTCAATGGCTTCCTATACAGCTAACCCTGTAGAACCTTCTCTTGTGCTCAGGAGGAATGTCATCCAAGTCCGGCCATCTGTGCCTTCAGGAGACCGTGTTTGTATGGAAACTGTCAGATCTTCTGTGACTTTTGTCTTTTACCAGATATCTGGCCAAATGTCTTTATCTGAACTTCAGACATATGCCTCCCTTACTTTAACTACCAAACCCTGGGATCCCCTAGAAATTTCAGAGTAGGTAATAATGCATTTTCCTTTCCTTTTAAGGATACCCCTTGACCCAGCATTTCCTTAATGGGCATGACCATTTATGTCATACAGAGGTGAGAAAAAAAAGCCCAAATATATTTTTTCAAGGAAGTGGATGATTCCTTACATATAGTTGAAAGAACTGTGTTAATTTGTCTTCCAAAAGACAATATGTACAGTGTTGTCTTTTCAAAGTTACATTGAAATGTACACAGTACAGAAGGTGGCAGACTGTGAATCAACAATACATGTGCTTCTTTTGCCTCCAGATAACAAATGCATTTTCTGTTTTGAAGTTTCAATGAACTACATGACAGAGTTAGTATGGACAGCATCTATTTCATCTTTGTTCCCTTTTGATTTGTGTGGAGATAGTTGTAGTATCATCAGGAAAAACTACTGCTGTAACAAAAACGTTACAGTTTCTTTGTTTGTTTTTTGGCTTGGTTTGCTTGGTTTTGGTTTTTCGCTTTGTTTTGTTTTGATGGGAAGTTTGTGGTTATTCCTGTGTAGATGATTCCAAGAAAGATGTTCCAGTGTTCTGTGTCATCTCCTAGTAATACAACTTTTGAAGGACTGCTTGATAAACAGGAAATGGTGAACGGGCCCTTGAACTTCCCCAGAATGATTGTGACCAGTATGGATTACCAAAGGACTCTGCAGATCTGTGGTTCTGTGAAAAAAAAAAAAAGTGTATGGATGGTACTGTATGGACAGAAACTTCAAGAATCTCTGGCTAGTATCATGTAAAATGTGCAATCTATTTCTAAATACACTAATTCAGGTGTAAGAAACAATACAGCTGAAATGGTTGCTAAATTAAATTAGTTCTTTCAAGAAACAGCAAGCCAAGTACAAGAGAGGAAGGGTGCATGTCTCTGTAGCCATGAAACCATATGAAATTATACTCTGTGCAACCCTAGATTAATCCCTTAATCACAGTTTTTGTTTCTGATCTTTTCCTACTACATTTATGAAATTTGATTTTGAGGTTGTGAGAAATATAGTTAATTGTTGGCCTTGTCTTTGGAATTTCTTTACCTTTGCTAGCAGTAGAAAAAATTACCTTATTTGAGAGAGACATATTTTTTTAGTGCTGGTGAGCCTTTGAGTTTTCCCTTAGTTTCACAGTCATCCATTTAATATAAGAATAATAAAAAACACTTTGTGTATAAGTCAATTTCACTTAATTTTAGCGTACTCCAAAGCTCCTTTCACTCAAGCCTATTGTTTTCTATGAATTGCATTTTCTTGAACCTCTGTGGTTTACCAAAATGCACATAAATAAAATAACATCAATATTGTTGTACTTTATTGCCTGGTAAAATAATGATGGCAATCATGTGAAATGTTGGACCATATTATTATACAAAGTATTTCTTCCTATGTGTTCATCTGAGAAAGAATTAAAAATTATATAATTCTCAGTCTTACTGAGGGTCAACACAAGGTGTTCCTCTAGTTGCCTTTTAAACTCATGGCCCACTTGTGCATTAAAAACATTACCCTTGTTGTTTTGTTTGGGGTTCTTTTTCACCTTTTGAAAATGAGTATTTTATTCCATAATTATTTTTCAATTACAATTTTATTATTTGATTTGATGACTGATTTATGATTTACTATTTGCTGATACTCTGCAGCAGTAATTTTTTTTGTGTACCCAGGATTGCAGTTTTAACATTTGCAAATTTAATTTACTTTTTTTTCTAATCACTGTATTTTATTTCCCAGAGGGTTCAAAAGACCATTTTAATACCAATTATGTCACCTACCTCACTACTAGAGACTCTGAAATGTCACATTTCTTCATCTTCATTACCATTGAGGCACATTTTTAGAGAATGATCCCACTTAATATGGATTCAGACTCTTCTATGACTGTCTTCTGCAGTATTTAATTTTTACCCTTCATTCCTTCCATTGGCAATCTAATAGAGAAGTTTGTTGTAGCATAAGGAAATCTTGGAGGTTTTTTTCATTCTTATGTTTTGGGTTTTTCCCTTTAAACTTCCAGCTGTACATCTTGGATTTCCTAATGTCAAGGAAATGGCATGTCTCTATATACCTTTGTGATAGAGGTCTTAAAGAGTTCTCAATGACTCACATTTGAGTGTGAGTGGTATCAATCGCAGACCAATTATTCCTGTGATCAGTAGCATGTAGATAATGCTGTCCTCATGGCTGAAAAAATTTGATATCCTCCTGTTCTCCAAATGTATACTTCCAGAAAGTCTTCTTCTGAAGTTCTGAATTTTGCAGCCTTTTTCTATCTGGAGCATTATGTGGTCAAAAATCAGTATTGTATACCTGTATTTGAGCTGCTCAGATAAATATATTTGTATGCACAATATTACTCTATCTGTCTTTAATGCCACTGTAGCTTCTGTAGCACCAGGAGAAAAATATTAATTCTGCTGATAATAATAAAAGTCCCATACTTCTCCAAATTGTTTAATTACAACCTTGCAAAGCAATTCAACATTATTGTGGGCTAAGATAAAAAGATACAAACCCATATGATAATATAGCTGCTAGCAAATTTTAAAGAACATTTGAAACAGAGATCTTTGACAGCTTTTCAGAATATAGCAGGCTTGGGCAGTCATGTAGTTTTTGCAAATAAAGTGTCTAGTAACATTGATATTTTAGGTGGAATTTGGCTGCAAGCTTGATGTAGAAGGCATTCTGACTGGAATACAAATTTATTTTTCCCTTAAGACATACTAGGCTAAGTAATGCAATTTTTTTTCCAACCCTTTGCACTGTTCCTTTTTTTTTTTGTTTTGTATTAACTTCAGTTGGGGTTTTTTGTGTTGTTCGTTGTTTTTGGTGGTGGCTTTTGGTGTTTTGTTTGTTTGGTTTTGGTTTGTTTTTGTTTTTTTGTTAAATCAGTTGGAGTAGAATGACAGCTACTGCAAGTTGTTAAACAGATTCATGCTCTGGCAAGCATACTTGTGTAATCCCAATGTTTACTGGTGTTTGTTTCATTTTGGACTGAATAAGACTTTTTTAGCAGTTTGCATTCCTTCTAGAATGGCTGGTATTTACCTCATTGTCAAAAATAATAGATAGCTTTATAGGTTTATGATTCACTCCTGATTCTTTGGCAGGTCTGAGAACAGAGCATACTGTGAATGTCTATAAGAAACCATAACATTTAGTTTAAGATATGGTGTCCAATTATCCTACACAGATTAAGACAATTTCTGATAAAGGAGCAAAAGATGGTATAGTCCTTTTAATTGCATTACTTTCCTTTTCAATTTATGCTAATGAAAAGGTTTTCATCTGCAGTATCTCAAATTCTTGAAAATTAGGTATTTAAATTAGGCAATATTTCTAATTTAATAAATAATCAGCCTATTTTTTCTCTCAGAAAATATAATGATTCCATAGTTTTTCCATAGTATTTCTTTGCATTAACATTCCTTAGTTATGGATGCACATTGTGTACATATTTCCTAAATAGTGCTGTAGAACAAGAAATTGCCATATCATATGTGTTTTGCAATGTTCTTTGGGTTTTAATGATTATTTATTGTATTGTGCCATTTGGCTGTTAAGTAGATTCTTCTTAATTTTGTATCATGAAATCCTGGTCTAATTCAGTTTGGTACTTTGAATTCCCATGAATTCCCTGCTAATACATGGGGTCAATGACATTTAGTCAAGACTAAACACAAAATGCTTTGCACAGTCCAGTTTTGTTGACATAGAAACCATGACATTTCTTCATTTGGCTGAAGAAATGCCTTGATAAGCAGAAAAGGCTTCCAAAACACTATTCTTCTTAAATGATGCAATTATTTTCCAGTGCCTTTCTTCCACTGAAGTAAAACACTAAGTTTCTGTGGGACATTCTGAAGTTATGCTTCTGTTGACTACAACTGTTTTGTTCCAGTTTCAATTTGAACTAAATATTTGATTTCAAATCTATAACTTGAGATAAAATTTGAAAACAACATGTCTGTTTAAAGTGGACATCCCCATTGCAAGTTGTTGACATAGCTAATATAATAATTTTTGTTTACAAATATGGAAACACTTTTATCTCCTTGTATAAAAATATACAATATTTGTCTTTTGACCCTGAATAATGGTCAAAACAATGCTGAAATATCCAAATATTTTGAGAATGTAGATATAATTTCATGAAATTTTCACACAGTATTTTGGGAACTTTTTTTCCTATTTGAGACAAAAGAAGTTTACCAAAGGAAAGTGATGGATTCTGCACCTGGGATGGGCCAACCCTGGATGTTTTAACAGACTGGGAAATGAGATCCTGGAAAGCAGTGCCAGGAAAGGGACCTGGGGGTCCTGGTCGATGGCCAGTTGAATATGAGTCAGCAGTGCCCTGGCAGCCAGGAGGGCATCCATGTCCTGGGAGACATCAGGCAAAGCATCACCAGCCAGTCAAGGGAGGGGATTGTCCCACTCTGCTCTGTACTGGGACGGCCTCACCTTAAATATTGTGTGTAGTTTTGTGTGCCACAATATAAGAAAGATGTTAAGCTCCTGAGAGTGTCCAAAAGAGAAAAACAAAGATGGTGAAGGGCCTTGAGGGGAAGCTGTGTGGTTGAGAAGTGGTTGGAAGAAGAAGTGTGTGGAAGAAGTGGCTGAGGGCACTTGGTCTGTTCAGCCTGGAGAAGAGGAGACTGAGGGGACACCTCATTGCAGTTTGCAACTTCCTCACGAGAGGAAGAGAAGGGGCAGGCACTGATCTCTTCTCTGTGGTGTCCTGTGACAGGACCCAAGAGAATGGCCTGAAGTTGTGTCAGGGGAAGCTTAGGTTGGATATTAGAAAAAAGTTTTTCATTCAAAGGGTGGTTGGGCACTGGAACAGGCTCCTCACAGAAGCAGTCCCAGCACCAATCCTGGCAGAATTCAAGAAGCATTTGGACTATACATAATCATGGTGTGATTCTTGGGGATGTCCTGTGCAGGTTTGGGAGTTGGACTCAATGGTTCTTGTGGGTTCCTTCCAACTCAGCATATTTTGTAATTCTGTGAAAAAATAAGCAGGTATGATGGACATAAAAAGGCAAAACAAGGGTACCCCAAACAAAATGAGTCACCAGGTCAAAATTTATTTAAATTATATCAATGAAGGAGCTAAGTATTTGCCATTATGTAACCAAATAGACAGTTAGAAATATCTGTTCTGAAACATCTACAGCCTAGATAAAATGAGTAGAGAAATAGAGCAAACTGCACATTATCTTGAAAAAATGCTGCCAAACTGTGGAGGAATTACAGAGGGACTGATGTAATGAAGACTGATTGACTAGAAAGTAAGAGCCATCCCATGGAACTGGGTGAGAGTCCATAGATGCAGTCTTTGATTATTGAATAAAAGGGCATAGCTGAAACTCAAAGGAAAAGCTGCATCTATGTTTTCCTTCATTGCCTTTTCCTGCAGAAATACTAATAAGAACCCTTCATGGAAGGCATTAAGACACATTGCCTACACAGGGCAAAAGCTTCCTAGTAGCACACAACCTTCTAAGCCTTGTGCTTTGACTTAAGCCCTGTTGTCCCTGAAGTTGGAGACCTAAACTGACAACAGTGAAAAAAAAAGGGCAGGGATGATGGAATGTGAAGCCTGATCAAAGTGAGTACTGTCTGGTACCATTATAAACTGAAACAAATCCTTTTTAGGTGTTTGTGCCTTCCAATGTCAAGGGACGGCAAAGCATCCATAGGTCAAAGAAGCAGTCCACTGCTTTTCAAAGTACCTTACATTGAAAACTGTTTTATCTGCAATAGAAATGGAAACTGAAGACAACTGACAGGAGTAGTGTTTCCACGGAGAGTACATGTCAACTATAAAATGCACCACTGATTTAAAATGAAAGCCTATATTGTTCTATATCAACAAATTGATATGTTTATCAGGGACTCCATTCATCATAGATGTTGGAAAAATGAAGTCTTTCAAACTGTTAAAATTCAGAGCTAGAACAAATGCAAACACAAAAGGTAATGGCAGAAGAGGTGTAAAGAATAGAAACACAGAAAAGAAGCATTACATTGACTAAGAGAATAGAAAAAAACCCCACTTACTAAGACTGATGGAAGGTGAAAAGGAAAGTTAATGGATGACAGTGAATGATAAAGGCATGTGCAATCAGAACATTGTAAGAAAACAATAATTCCTCTGCACACTGGTGATGCTGCTTGATTTTGATAATAATATGTGAAAGTGTAAGAAGTGCAAAGGGGATAGAGTCAATGCAGCCTGAAGCAGAAGATATATTCCTGTCTTTAAAATATTGATCAAACTCATAAATTCAACTGCTTTACAGTCACTGTAAATCCACTGGTTTTCATAAGTTTTAAGAAAATTTTCTTTAATTTTAAAAATAATATATATGGAAAATAATTACATAATTTGAATTTAGTCAAAGAGAAAACCAAAAGTTAATGAGAAGATTTTCCATAAATAAAAAAGGAATGGAAGACAAAGACTTTAAAATGTGAAGCAATGTAGTACATAGAACACATAATAAGGATCTTAAATATACAGGTTTGATCAAGACAATTGAAAAAAGAAACATAGCTTTCCTGCATGGATACAAGTTAACCATCAGAACAATGACCATGACAGAAAAAGATCTCATTTATTCTTTATTTCAGGAGAAAATTAATTGCAAGGTTCCAAATGGGTGAAATATACCTTATGTCATACTTAAAAATTTATTTAAGGTAAAAGGGAGTAATTAGAGGACACACTACATACATCAAAGGATGAAAACATGTATTTCACTTTAATAGGGCTTTATATGTTTAAAAAAACAAACCAACTAACCAACCACACAAAAAAAGTAAGAGAACATTAGACTCATGCTTATTTCTAGAAGTAAAAAGCCATGTTGCCATGAGTTTTCTCTATATTAGTCACGTAAAATGAAAAGCTAAAAATTGTAAACAATTCATACATGCCTTTGGGGAAATAAAAGAAATTAATGTAAATAGGGGTTAAATGATGTCCTGCCTGACCTTTGCAAAAAGAACATCTTAATTAATAATACCAACAGAGCTGATTATCAAATAAATTAGATTTGTCCAAGCATTGTTGCACAGTTTTGAGTTCCATGTAATCATAATTCATTCTAAGTAGTGACTGGTAGTAGTAATGCTTAGTCTAAATCCAGTCCACTATCTTAGGCAAATATGCACCTTACCAAGAGAGGTATTCTAGCCTTGAACTGTTTAGTCTAAGACTTACATGCCAGAAACACTTGTGTAGGAGATTAACTTCATGGTCTGTACAGTCCCGTTGTTCATCTGATTTTGGACTTGGTGTCATTGTAATCGTATACGTTTACACTTACAAGATAAGAGTCCACATAGAAAAAGCAGATAAAGAGCAAAGGGAAAAATGTATTTTCCTCCTTATGTAAAGAGGGAGCTCAGAAACTGCTTCAGGCATTAGGTCAAAATTTTGCTGGAATTATACTACCAGTTAATTCTTGGAAATCATAACTGGAATCCCAATGAAATTAGTGTATATAATAGCCTGCACCTGTTTTGTGTATTCTGATTTCCTCATCAAAATTACTCTCTTTATTTTGTTGTCTGATGTTTAGACCTTGGAAATTCAGAAGCTGAATTTAACTGTGGAATTCTACAGGCTGTAAAATACACACAGTACAATAATTATTCTCTGCAAATTTGGGGGGTTGATTTTGGTTGGAGGGGTTTTTTTTTGTTTGTTTGTTTGTGGGGGGTTTTTGAAAACCTTTACAAATTATGCACAAAAAAAAAGGATCAGCTTAATAATAATCTCTGTATCTGAGAGGAATGTGAGGGTTTGAATTCACAGATAAGGGGGAATGGCAGAAAGTGCAAAAAAAAAGAAAAATAATCTTCATATCTGTTTTAATTGTCTTTAGTGAAGATAGAAGGAAGACTGTGCTGCACATTGAAGAAATTTGGTCCTGGAAAAATCCTCTTCTGGAAGCATACTTTGGAGTAGCTGGTGGGCTCAGGTTTCTTGAAATTACTTGATAAGGACTGTGGGTGCAATGATGTTGAAAGAGAAATCAAGTCCCTAAGCAGAAATGCACTGATGTCTAGATTCCACCCCAGCTATGGTGCTTCAAATTCTTAGAAGCACAAAGCTAGTTGAAGACTGCTAAAAAAAGCCCTAGGTGGAAATTAGGCCTTCTGAGTCTGCACCACGGACTACAGATGCCTGCATGATGGCTGATGATTAATTCACAGTCAAAACCCATCACTAACCAAAAAAAAAGTAGAATCTTACTGACAGAGGAGAAAGTGATTGAAAAGAGTACTAAAGAAGAAATATTTTATTTTATCAGATGTGTGTAAGGCATATCACTCATTGAGGAAGTATTGTTTGGAACATTATTTCAGGACATTACATCCATAATGAAGTTTGTTATCTTCTCCATTACCACAGATGTTATATTTGGTCCTTCTGTCTCCATCTCATCAAGTACATTCTCAACAATATGGCAAGAGAAACAAATAGAAATTTTTTTGCCTTATTTCCTCTATGTTTGATATTTCTCTGGTGCAGTAATTGTAAAAGCTGAGGAACTTTTGTGAAATAAATTGTGACACATTTAATGCTAAGGATTAAAACAAGCACTTGTGACTAGTTCATATCACTTGCCCATAACCTAAACTGAGTATTATCTTTAGCTTTTTAGTTTTCCTTCCTTTTCCAGTGTTGTTCTTAATATGAGTGACTTGAAAATATACTAAAAGATACCTATGAAATCATAGTTCATAGAATGAAAGATACTTCTGGAGGTCATCTGGTCCAGCTCTTGTGATCAAAGTTGGGCCAATATACAAAGGTTTTGTCAGGGTTAGATAAGCTTTTTTTACCCCTTTTTCTTTTTTTTTTTTTTCCCTTCACAAGATGCCACTACATGTATTTCCTTCTGTCAGAAAGTTTATGGTCTCAGTATGCAATGACAAATACTAACTGGATATTAATATCAGGACAAAATAACAGAATAGTTTACCTTAAATTAAATACAAAGCTGTGCATCATCAGGATACAAAGGATTATCATGATTCATGTCTGTTTCTGAGGCTTGTACAGGATCTTTGTCTTCTGAGATGAAATGTGGGAGTTTGAGAAAGGAATACAATAAAGTTTAAAGAAACAGTAAGACACGTGTTGGATTAACTCAGTAATTTTCTTGTAATTGCAGGATTACTAATTTTTCTATTTTTTCACCTTAAATTAGAGAAATTATTTATAATGTACTAGGGAAAGAAGGGTGGGAAAGCAATTTTATTTCACTTTTAGTCACACCACTGACTCATATCTTCTTTAAAAATCTTTTATGATGTGGAATATTAAAATCAGATGCCTGTTTCTTCAGATGAATTGAAACCTACAATATAATGAAATGTTTGAATGCAGCAGTACCCTGGTTTTTGCTGACTGCCTGATACGTATGAACGTGGCCAAAGAACTGTTTCAACATTTAAGTATTTTCAGAGAAAATGTCCGTTTTGGGTGGAAGTAGCAAGGCATGTCACTGCTGAAATGCTGTATCCTACTACCCATGTATTTCAGGTCCAGCATTAAGGAGGGTATAACAGAAAAGTTGTCATCTTTGCTGAGGAGTAGTATCAGGTCATATGATAAGAGCATTACGGAGGAGATGGACAAATGAGCTTCATAGACTATCTATAGGTATGCTCTCTTAAATGTAAATTAGAACAGCTGTCAGGACATTTCCTGTGATCCCAGTGAACTATCATAGTAGCTGGGAGATAATAAGATACCATAAATGTTTTATGTCCCCTACTTTTCACAGTAGAATAAACATTTCCTAATCTGCCACAGCCTATGGGCAACTGTATTGGAAAAGTGTTGTACTGGATGCAATACAGTATTTTGGTCCTTTGATTTTAATCTTGCCAGTCTGGCTCTTGAGGGTAGCTTGTTCACAGTCTTTGAGACAGGGATCAGTTTGGTCTGAAAGTTACTCTTTTTCTCTCTTGTTTCTGCTAGATTTCTTGAGCTTGGTATTTGCAGCCAGCTATGTCTGCTGGAGGGCTACTGTGAAGTAGTGGTGAAGTGCTAAATTGAAGCAACCAAATAGCAGTGACAAATAGTACCAGATAATAAGCTGTCTCTAAATTCTAAAAAAAATAATCAGTGGAAAAATAAATTTATCTGACAAGAAATTACAGTTTGTTCTCAGGTTCCATACAAATTTGTCCTTGTTCCCTCATTAGCATCACCTTTTTGCACTGGTCTCTGAAAAAAAAAAAAAAAACAAGGGACATACATATTGGTGATTTAGCAGTACATTGGCAGATTCTCTGTTTGTAAACTGTAGGATTGATAGAAACAGGCTGTTACAAAAATATTTATCAGTATTTTACATACACTCTTTAAGGAACACCTTGAATGATTGCATATTATCCTCTAGAAGTAAGTCACTCCTATATTTATTTTAAAAGCCATTTCAGATGGAGAAACAAGACTAACTGTTCACCAACCTACAGTAACAGTTTAGATCTCTTAAATAACAATTTGTTCTGTGATGTAAGTATCCATAACCTACAGAAATCAAGCTACCATTACCCTACAAAAATCTTCTAAGGAGTGTATAGGTTGACCCTGGATGGATGGCAGGTGGCCACCAAAGCCACTTATCATTCCCCTTCCAAATTGCAGGGGAGAGAAAATATAACGAAAAACTGAGTGGTTGAAATAAGGCCAAGGAGGCATGACTCGACAATTACCTTCATAGGCAAAACAAACTCAGAGAAATTAATGTAGTTTATTACCAAGCAAATCAAAGTAGAGCAATAAGGAAAAAAATCAAATTGTAAAACACTTTCCTCACAACCTTCACTTCTTTCTGGGCTCAATTTCACTCCTGACTTGTCTACCTTTACCCACTAAGTGGCACATGGGGATGAGGAATGCAGGTTGCAGACAGTTTATGTGCCATCTCATCCACTCCTGCTTCCTCATACACTTCTGCTCCTGCTCTCTCATGGGAGAGAGTCCTCCATGGACTTCTCTAATAGAAGTCATTCCCACCAGTCACAGTTCTTCACAAACTGATCCAGTGTGGGTCCCTCATGGGATCAGAAGTCCTGACAATGAACTTGCTTCAGTGTGAGCTCCTCTCTGCACCAAATCACTGGTCCCATCAGGAGTGAGACCTTCCTGTGGCCTCCTTCAGTCATCTACCTGCTCCCGTGTGGGGTCCTCCATGGTCTTTCTTTCCTCTTCTTTTAGATGTATATTTCATACTTATATTTAAACTTTTGAAATGGAAATTTGGAAATATTTTTCAGTACAGATGGAAGTTTTGATATATTTAATATATTTATGTCCAGAATTAATTCTGTGTTATGCTTGGCTTAGAAAAATAGACTTGATCTTTTATTAAAAGAATATTTTTTATTGAACAACAATTAATATTAGCTTATATGAGATAGCTGAAGTGTTTTTCCTCAGGTTTTCATGTATTTCTTTAAGGCAGTGGTCAGAAAAATTTTCTTCTAAAGTTGTTGACTTTTGAGCAAAGGTAGGCATTCTCATTGATCAACTTACAAAAAAAAAAGGTGTAAGACATAACTAAATGTGTTTAAATTTTTGGCTTCCTTTAGGTGAGCTCTGTTGTAATGGTATTTTATTCTGTGGGGTTTTTTCCTACATTTGTATGAAGCTATTTAAAATTGCTAAACTGAAACAACAGGTAGTAAAATTCTATTAGTATTCCTGAACTGTATGTTAGGTTCACCCATCCAAACACGCACAAATAAAGTTAAGAAGAATGTGTTAAACAAGTACTTTTTCACTGAGAAAAATGTAGAGACATAACAAGATCGGAGAGTCCTGCGAGACAGGGATGCTGAGGTGAGGCAGCAGCAATGAGGTCAATGCTGACCTGAGTCAGGTACACTGTGGCTGGTGTGGCTGGGGCAGGGCCAGGACCAAAGCCAAGGGCACTTTTTGGCAGTATTCACAGACAAAATTTAAGTGTCATCTGCCTCTGCCTTACAGACTCAAATTTGGTGATTTGGTCTTACAGCTTGAAGGAATAAGAGCTCTTTGGAGTTGATCTAAGCAACCTTTCAGAAACTGAAATGAGATATTATGCCTCAGACAGTTTTAAAAATATTAAAGTAGAATCACCATAATATATTTCCATGCCTATCTTGTATAAGGCAAAACTTTGGATAAACCAGGTGTACTCATTTGTCATGTTTAAGCCTAGCTCAAATTCATTGAAAGTGGTTTGGGAATTTTGCCTGTTTCACTTAATTCAATATACAGAAAAAGAAGAAAACAACAAGCTTGAAGGGTAAATATAGAGCAGAGAAGCTTTAAGCAATATGGTGGTCACTGTAACCTCTGATTTGGTCCTTTAATGAAAAGCCTACAACTTTCTACCTGAGTAGCTGTGGTTCATACACATTATTTTTTTTTCTGGAAACTAGACTACAAGAGGCACAAATTGTGATTTTCCTAGAAGCAGGTCCAGGTTGTCTAATTTGGAGGCCTGGCAGCATTTGTCACTTTTGGGAGCCCCATAAAGAATTCAAAGCAACATCACTACAGGGCTGCTTCATCTTGAGTAATTTACCTGAATAGAAATTACTTGGTTTTTCTTCTGGGCACAGGCCCCAGTTTTCCTCTTTGCATTCAACTTGTGTAACACCTGAAGGAGGAGCTAAATACCTATTTGCTTCTATGTGAAATATCAGTCAGATGAGAAATCCCACAAAGCAGTTAGCCTTTCAAAACCAGTAAATAGATTAATACCAGTAAAAATTAGATTAACATGTAGAATTAATGCAAGGAGGCAAACTATCTTCACTATATGTAACACAGCTGGTAGAATTTTAAATTTGTAAGAGCAGACTCTCCTGTTAAATGAAAGCACTGAAAATAGTGAAAGTGATTTTTTTGTGTGTATTGTGTCCAACATGCTTGCAAAAGGACTTGTCTAATTTCTACCAAGCTGAAGATCTTTTAAGGACAGTATGTTCTTCTTCAAGCCTTGCAGCAAGGGAGAAACTGAAAACCAAAGTAAGAGATTCAGAATCATAATATAATCCAAGGTGGCCTAAACTACCCTTCAGACATCACAGCCAAATGCTAAGCATTCCTTAGAGCTATAGTTCAGCCCTGTGAAATAAACAGACACGAAAATATTGACATTCTCTTTGATTGTCTTGAATTAAAAGCCTCTGGAAGTCAACATGTATATTTTCCCAAATAAATGCAAATAATAATCTCATATTGTTATTAAGGATTTTTTTCAGTTTTAAGCTTTAATTTTAAATATAATTACTCCCTGTTCATAGTTTAATTGGACTTTGCTTATCCCTACATATTCCCAAATGAGAGTTTCTCATTTGTTGCAGTTGAATTGGTGCCAGAGTTCTTAGAGCATTCCAGACTTGAGACCTTAAGCTTTACATGAAACAAACACTTTATTTGCAGAAGTGTAGTCTTTGCTAATTTGATAAAATAGAATATATGGTGCTGAAAACATTTCAGAGTAATATGAATCCTAGTTCATATTCATGGTATCAAAATTAAATACCCACATGATGGCCTGATGGAACATAAAGTTTGTAATAATAAGGATGAACAAATACATTCTTTAAAGGTCATGTTGTTTCAAAATATGATAAATACACGCTAGTACTACATAGTTAGAATTCTAAAACCATTTTGTCTTTTAAAGGAATGGAATAATACCCCAGAAACATTCCCAAATACATAATAGTGCACTTGAATGTGGGAAATGGTGCTCAAATATTAGTCAGTGAACATGCTGAGATCAATGCCCTTCTATAAGCTGTCAATGAATTATAATAATTGGATATGGGTCCATAGCTTGTATAATTTTTGAATAAATGCAAACAAACACCCTATAAAAATTGAAAATTGAGAATAACTCACAAGTTTCTGTTTGCAATTTGACCTTTTAACTCCCTTAATTTTTTGAGTGTCACAAGACATCTCTGTTTCTTGTCTTAGAACCTAATTCAGAAGATGTCTCGTATCCCAGCTATGTCTGTTTTGTTGAGTTTATGTTGATCTAAAGGCACTAGCTGCATCTCTCTGATCTTCTGAGTGATTTAAGCAGATACTAGAAGATTATTAACAAGTATGAGCTCAAATTAATTTATCAATTAGGGTCAACAGAAGAAAGATGTGGACCTGTTGGAATGAGTCCAGAGGAGGTCTACTAAGGTGATCACAGGGCAGGAGAACCTCTCCTATAAAGACAGTTGTGGGTCTTCACCCTGGAAAAGATGCTTCAGGGTGAATTTATAGCAACCTTTAGGTCCCTGAAGGTGGCCCACGTGGAGGAACGTGGAGAGGGAGATTATTTTTTACTGTAAGAGTAGTGAGGCACTGGACCAGTTGCCCAGAGAGGCTGTTGATATCCCATCCCAGGAGGTGTTCAAGACCAGGTTGGATGGGGCTCTCAGTATCCTTGCCCAGTGGAAGGTACCCTGTCTGTGGCTAGGAACTAGATGATTTTCAAGGTCCCTTTCAACACAGACCATCCTATGAATCTCTGATACGTAATTCAAGTTCCCATTTATCCTGTTAGAAGACAGAAAATATTAACAACCTCATGAGATGTTTTTTGTATAAGAACTAAAAGAAAAAAAAAAACAAAACCTTAATTTACAGCGTGTTGAGGAATGCTGGAGGTGGAGAAGGAGGTTTCTGAAACACTATTGAAATGTCTTATCACATTTCCAATTATTTGTTAATATTTATCACCTGAAACAACATTGTTTCATTGCTTCCATCAGTTTGAATTTATAGTACAGGAAAACTGACATTCAAAAAGAATACAAGATATCTTAATATGGGCTATGTGTGGTTTAAACAAGTTTAAATGCATTCAACTCTCTTTTGATCACATAATGCTTTATTTACCTCATGTTAATAGTGTTATTTTGTAGAAACCATTTTGTCATTGCATCACTTTTAACTGCTTTCTTTTAATGTAGATTTATCAATTTGCTTCCTAATTGCTTAAGTATTATTACCAGTAAATTGGTACCTGTTTCAGAAGAATAAGTACACTCCTAATGAATTGTTGTGCTGTAAACAAGTGAAGAAATTTTCCTTTATTAAACATATTTTCAACTTTCTCTGGATCTTTTTCATTTTCTTGATAGGTCATTTCTTTTCGCTAGTGGATGTCACATAATTGTCAGTGATGGTCTTATGCTTAAGCAGCAGATATCTACCAGAGCTGCTGTTTTGCATCCTGAAGAAGGCTCTCTATCATACAACCATAGAATGGTTTGGGTTGGAAGGGACATTAAAGATTGTCTAGTTTAATGCCCCTGTCATGGACAGGGAGTCCTTCCACTAGACCAGGTTGCTCAAAGTTCCATCCAACCTGGCCTTGAAATCTTTGATGGATGGGCCATCCAAAACTTCTCTGGACAACCTGTTCCAGTGCCTCACCACCCTCACAGTGAAGAATTTCTTCCTGATATCTAATCTAAACCTACTCAGTTTGGAGCCATTCTTCCTTGTCCTATCACTACACGCCCTTGTCAGAAGTCCCTCTCCAGCTTTCTTGTAGGCCTCCTTCAGATAATAGAAGGTGCTTTAAGGTCTCCCCAGAGCCTGCTCTCCTCCAGGCTAAGTAACACAAACTCTCTCAGCCTGTCTTCATAGGAGAGGTGCTCCAGCCCTCTCATCATCTTTGTCACCCTCCTCTGGGCTCACTCCAACTTGTCCTTCTTACGCTGAGGGCCCCACAGCTGGATGTCTGCTCTAGCTGGGGTCTCACAAGAGGTGAGTAGAGGGCAGCATCACCTCCCTCAGCCTGCTGGCCAGGCTGCTTTTGATGCAGTACAAGATGCAGTTTGCTTTCTGGGCTGCAAGCACACATTGCTGAGTTTTGTTGAGCTTCACATCCATGAACATCCCCAAGTCCTTCTCTTCAGGTCTGCTCTACATCCACTTTCTGCCCAGCCTGTACTTGTGCTTGGGATTGCCCTGACCTAGGTGCAGGACCTTACACTTGGCCTTGTTGAACTTTGTGAGTTTTTCACAGGTGCACTTCTCAAGCCTGTCAAGGTGCTTCTGGATGGTATCCCTTCCTTCCACTGTGTTGACTGCATAACACAGCTTGGTGTCATCAACAAATTTGCTGAGACTGCACTCAGTCTCACTCTCCATGTCACTGGCAAAGTGACAATTAAACAATGCCTGTCCCAATACCAATGCCTGAGGAATACCACTCATAATTGTTCTCTACTTGGATATCAAGCCATTGACTGCAAATCTTTGAGAATGACCATCCACAGAATTATTTAGTGTGTGGTCCATCTTTTAAATCCATGGCTCTACAGTTTAGAGACAAGGATGTCATGCAGGACAGCATCAAATGCTTTGAACTAGCTTAGATAGATGAATGTCAGTTGTTCTTTCCTTATCCACCTATGCTCTTAACCCATCCTAGAAGGCTACCAAATTTGTCAGGCATGATTTTTTCCTTAGTGAAGCAACATTGTAACAAATCACTTCTTTATTTTCCATGTGCCCTCATTTTCTGTTATAATATGTACAAAGTTGTGACAAAACTTCCAAAATGCCCATTAACTCTCTATCTGAAATTGTTTTGAACTGAGGGCACAGCAGAACTCTGCAGAACTGTCAATAGAACAGCAGACGTTATTACAAGATACTGCAAATTTAGAGTTCCATCACTGGAAAGCCATTTCCTTTGGTATTTTTCAATTAATAGTGAGTGAACTAATTAAGTTTTTGGGCATTCTATGCTTGCTACAAATCTATTCTGATATAGTACCACCGACATGAAAGTTAATTTTCAACTTCATATCACAGTGGAAGAGTTATGTTTGTAACATATTTGATGGCGAAACCATGGCAGTACACTTTATCACAGCAGTATTATAGATTTTGTTCTCCTTTGGGTCTGACAGAATGTTGTTCTTAATCATGGCCTTATCAAAGTGAATAAGGAAGGGTTTCTTATATATTTCAACAAAATTGTGTTTGGGCTCTTTTTCTGTCTTTCCTGTGTATGTAGGACAGATTTCATCCCAGTTATATTGACAGTAAGAACTTTTTAACTGTCTTAATGGGATGAAAGTATGAAGTTTCCAGTTAATACAATTTAAGGCACCACATTTTGACACCATTTTAGAATTTTTTTCATTATAAAATACTTTGATTCAAGATAATTTATTTTAATGATTTGGGGAGAGGGATCAGAATTCCCCTTTGCCAGTCTTTGATGTGACATACTAAACATTTTTGCTTTTATTTTCTTTCCTCTGTGTTGATTATGTAATTGTAACATGCACTGAAAAAACATTACTGTGAAAATTGTGATACTTTTCATGTTCTTCCAGTAGCCATCATTTCATTCTAATATCAGGTACTTTCATGTGCATCATGAATATTAATTTACTTGACTAAAATCTGTTGCTATATGCTTTTCAACTCAAGTTTATAGTTTGCTGAACTAACTGAATCACTCTACTTGCATGGCTTTTCCATGCCATCAGTAGATCATGGATATAGATCTGTGGATGTCTGCTGCCTTTCTTTTTTTCTCAATACAACTGCATGACCTATTGTCAGCCTGGAAAGAAATAAAGACTTTTTTAACACAATGAAGAGAGGAAAATGGCAGAACAGTACAGTATTAACTATAACTCAGGAGCATAGCTGGAGCAAATTTGTATAGCATCACTTATGTAAGTGAAGAGCGGTAAGATATGTGACCTAAGAAAAGCTGTATTGATACTTGATAAAGCATATTTATGTAAGTGCACACCAGCATATTAGCAGAACTGGGGACAAAACTGCAAGGATAGGGTTGAAATTAAAAAAAAAAATATATATATATATATGTTACCCAGCCTTCATTTTCTGCTGTAATATGTACAAAGCAATGAGTTGTCAATCTTCCAAAATGTCCACTAAGGGACCAAAACCAAAGCAATAGTTAAGGAGCTGGATGAAATCCACAGTATCTCTGGGATGAAGAATTACATTTCAGTCAGAATAATGTTTAGGGCAGCTTCTTTGGAATGTAGGTGCTGGTGCTGCCTAACTGCTGCATTCCATGAGTACAGTTTCTGTCTCTTGTGCTGCTACTCCTCACCAGCATAGGTTTCCCTAAATCTATTCTGCTGGAATGTCATTGCATTGCAGTAATTTCCAAACCTGGCAACAATGCTTTGGCTATTACTCCTTGTTTGTTACTGGGTTGCTTTTCTTCTCTACTGTTCTTAGCTTTAAAGATCAATTTATGTCAGATACAGTTGAATTTATATAGTAGTTTAAGAATGCTTTTATACTTTTTATTTCCATGCTTATTTCCTCTAAGCATTTTTAATTCTTTTTCTCATTGTTACAGAGGAGACATCTATATTCAAAGCAGGTTTGAAATCTGTAGTAATTTTTGTTGCTATTGTGTATCTCTGAATATGTGCTACATTTGCAGTCATTCCATGTCTTCTGCCTACATTCAATACCATGTACTGAAACTGTATTCAGTGTAAACAAAAATAGTTGTGCTCCTAATAAATATTAAGTTTATGAGTTTATGCAATGCAATGCAATGGAGAAGTGACAATTTAGAATTTTTCTCTGAATGGCCATGGTGTTTGTGAACTTTCAGAAACGGGAATTAGTGGTCTTAAGGAAATGGCCAATGAGTGATGGAAAAGGAAAACAAGCATGCAAACAAACAAACAAAAACACACACACGCATAAAACAAACAAAAAACCCCACAAACAAAACCACAAAAACCCCTACGTGTATGTATAGGATTTTTCCCTCTACTCTACTGGGTCCATCTCTTTGAAATAAATACAGAAACTGTGCTGAAAGTAACTCTTCTGAAAGTATTGTATTAAATTTGAAGATTTTGGGAACATTATCACAACTCCAATGATGCACTACATTTTCTTTGAAGATCTAGATTTTGGACTCAGTCCTTTAAGTGCATGTAAGTGTTAGCTTGTGTTGAAGAAAAATACTTTTTTAAAAAATCAACTTGCTAGCAAACAGAGGCAAGACCCAAAGCCTTTGATACATCAGCAACCTTTGTTCCAAAATTTTTCTAGTAGAGAATTTTCTACTAAAAAACAGTCAGACAGAAAATCTTTATCATAGTATGTTAAGTAAATTTGAATTAATGGATTTTTAAAAGACTATGGATCAAATCTTCATCCAGAGCTGAAACAAAATGCCTGATAGGGAAAAGCAAAAAGCAGGATTCATGCTTAGATTTGTCAACGTATTTCTGACATCAATCCAAAGCCATTCATTCTAACAATCCTTTTTCTGTGGAAGGAAAATCTCATATGCTTTCCTTGGGGCGTTCACAGGGTTAGTATAGAGCAAGGATAATTAACTCAGCTTGTCAGATGCACATTCGTTAGTCAGACAGAAGATGAATGAAACTGAACAATGGAGTCTGAAGAATGTTATATTTGTTCAAGTAACAAAAGTAATGAGTGCACTACACAAGGAGATTCTTCTGAAGCATACTTTAGTCCACCTCTGTTCTTCTGTAGGGACTTTTTAATTAGCTCGTGGATTTAGCTTCTTTTTGATGTGTTTATTGTCAGTGTGTATCTTCTTCCATTTTTGAGATCAGTAGGTTATTGCTTCTTGTTTAACAATAAGCCTTTTATGAATCCTAAGAAAAATCTGAAGGATCATCCTATAGCAAGAATAAATAATAAACTGCAAAGTTGTACAATGTTGTGTATTAAGAAAACTTCAGCAGTTCTCAGTGCAAAGCTCACAGCTAAAGTAATTGGACAGTTCTTTAATGACTTGCCTCCAGGTTTAGTGTGCTTTTGTACACACAACCTAAGTTTTTCCTAGAATAATCCATGAAGACATCATGTGTTATAACAGGATCCCCTCTTTTACTATTTACTGATAATTGCTGTAAGACACACAGGCATCTTTAGTTTTGGCCAGTCACTGTCCCTGCATTCCTGCTCCTGGATAATACAGCACTGTCATTTAATTGTTCTAAAGGTTACTCCAGTTCCTAATAAAGCAATTGTCCTGGCCATACTAAAGCCAGTATATCTTAGTCTATCAGAAAGTATCAGTAAACATGGAAGAATAATACCTATTTAGTCACTGAAGAACAAAGCATAGGGTAGGTGTGAGCACATGGTAGAGGACAGAGATCAGCATGTTCCTGTATGCAGAGCAAGTTCATCTTCATCATCTGCTTTCCCAGTCCACAAACAGTAAAATATGGAGAGCAATGTAAGAAAGAGACATATGACAAGCTCCTGTTCCACATCATCACTTTGAGAAATAACAGATGCATGAAACTTGGCACATTCCATTATAAAGCAGGCTATAATTATTTTGCTGTTTCCCAGGCTTCCTTATATTTTAGCAGTATGATCTAGTTATATGTGTCTTGGTTAATACTGCAAATTCTAACACTAATATTAAACCTCAGAAGGACTTTAAAGTTAGGTTGGTGGCAATAATTTCTTGCTGAGGCCACAGAGAGGTGCTTTTGTCAGAGCTGGTACCCATGGCAACCATAATTTAGAATTTAATGGTTGTATTAAAAATGTTCATATTCACCTAAAAGCTTCCATTAGAGCGACCTAGACCATTTCCATGAAATAGACTAGTCTTCGGAAATAAGAGAGAATTTTATCAATATTACTAGGTTGACATTGGATCAAATACAGGAACACAAAAGTGGTAAACTACATTCTGTGGATCATTTTGCCCTATGAGAAGGTTTGGTACCTTTCAGTTAAGAATCTTTGATAGCAGCTATATAGCATAGGCTTTTATTACCAGGTGATATTAGATCTAAAAGTAGAATTGCATTCTGTGATCTGTACTTCTGCACTGAAATTACCTTCTGGCTAGTGTGAAACCCAAGAGTATCAGAATTTGAAGGAAACTTCACTGCAATACAACATTTAGATAACAGTATATTCTTCAGTAGCTGTAGGCATTTTAGAGTGAATTGTAGTCACAACAGAGGCAGTAGTTGTTTAAAGTGAAAAATAAAAATCCAATTTTTTTCTTTAGTAACACAATGTCTTGCTTTTGTTGAAGCTGGTAATGCATTTGAAGTCTGTCTGTGCCCATATGTAAAACCTTTATGTTTGCATATATATCTGTTTGCAGGCATCATTGAGTACAGCACAATCTATATATCAGTTAGAGGGGAAAAAAAAAAAGAAAACAAACACCAAACCCAAGATCTCTTTTACCAATGGGTAATACATTGGGAAAATAAGTTTTTCCTTGTTTGCTTATTTTACCTGTCATTGTCCATTTTTATAAGATCTTTCTGAGGTAGGTAATTTTTATTTTCTTATCACTTCATGAAGAATGTAAATACTTGGTAAGGTCATTCAAGTCTTGGGAGGTAAGACATGGTCTAATGGATCAGAATGAACTCTGCATGCATAACAGATGCATACTTTCTTTGTGGAATATTTTTACTAGTTTTGTGTTTTCTGATTTTTTTTTATTTTTATTTCTTTTTACTGTATGTTTATTTGTGAATGGATGATAAGGTCAAAAGGGAAAAAAATACCATTTAAATGCCATGGTGAAAACTGGGGAAAAGGAAAGGCTATTTATCTTGCTTTTTTTTTTTTTTTTCGTTTTGGTTTTGCTCAATCTTCACTTTATTTTTCTGAAACACTGAAGGAAAGGAAGTAAATTCTTCTTAAAACAGTGTGTCAGACAAGGCCAAAACACAAATGTATTTCATGAAGTTGCATGCTGTTTTTGTCTGGAGTAGTTATTTTCTTCATAGTGACTATAATAGGGCTACATTTTGGGGTTGTCCTGAAAATAGTGCTGATGATACAGGGGTGCTTTTAGATACTCCTGTGCAGTGCTTACCAACATCAAGTTCTTTTTTCTTTTTCATACTGCCACACTGCTGAGGAGACTCGTGGTGCATGGGAACTTGAAAGGAGACATCCAGAGTACTGTGTGTAGTTCTGGGACCCAACATTTCAGGTGGTTGTGAAAGTCTTTGAATGTGTCCAGAGGAGAGCAACAAAGCTGATAAAAGGGCTGGAAGGAATGTCCTGTGAGGAGCAGCTGAGAACTTTGGGCTTGCATAGTTTGCAGAAAAGGAGGTTGAGGAGTGACCTCATTTGTCTTTACATCTTACTGAGGAAGGAACGTGGAGATGGAGGTTATATTCTATTCTTCCTCATATTCAGTGGCAAGATGGGTGGAAATGGTTCAGAGGTGCAGCAGGCAAGGTTTTGACTGGACTTGGGGAAGTACTTTTTTACTGAGAGGACAGTCAAATACTGAAATAGGCTCTTAGAGAGGTGGTCAGTGCCCCAAATCAGTCAGTGTTGAAGTGACATTTGGACAATGCCCTTAACTGGTTTTAGCTTTTGGTCAGCCCTGAAATGATCACGTGGTTGGACTAAATGATCACTTTAGGTCCCTTCCACTGAAGCATTCTCTTCTCTTCTCTCTTCTCTTCTCTTCTCTCTTCTCTTCTCTTCTCTTCTCTTCTCTTCTCTTCTCTNTCCTCTCCTCTCCAATCCATTTCATTCTATTCCATTCTCTTCTACAGAATTGGAAACATGTTATTGCTTCTGTCTTCTATGTACTTTTGTCAAAATTTCATGGGAGAAAAAAATATAAAATTTCAGCCATAAATATTTACTTTTCACCTTATTACAGTTTTCTGCATTATTATAACTTGTTTAAAAAGTGTGAACACAAAGTAGGTCCTCGGAGACAATGTTATTAAAATTTGTCTTGGTTTGGAATTGGAGGGAGTTTGTATTAGATGGTATCCAGGGGAAAATTCAGTATAGCTAGGAGTGAAAATGGATTGACATCAAAACCAAATTGAATAGATAATGGTCAATTCTGAGAAAAATACCCCAAAACTTTGAAAGAAATATACAGCAGTTCAAATAAAAATGGTTCTGCAAAACAATATACAAGCTGTGAAAATACAAATGTAATTTTTTTCCTTTCTTTATAGAATATAAAAAATGACGAAAGCCTTCATAAAATAGCACAAGAATCCATTTTACTGATCACTGAAACCATTTATAGCTAAACCCCTTCTTCATTTTCTGTGCATATGAACCAAAAATTTACACATTAGATAAAACTATGTCTCTATCCAAGGTAGCTCTTGTGAAGCCAAAGTGGGTCCTTTGATTTTTCAGACAAGATAGGAGCATATATTTTCAATTCTTACTTTGTTCCAGACATATTCTTATGTCATTTCCATTGCTATTACCTTCATGTGGTTTTAAACAGTGCATTAAGTGGTAAAACTAAAGATTTCACATATATGGTTTGATCTTTTATTATTTTACTGCATGTTGGTATCATATACTCCACTGGTATCAAGTGATGATATCTTTCTCAAAATTTTCAGCATTCTATTTCCCAAGACTCCACAGAAATATAGCAGTTTTTAAGTTAATTTTTCATAATAGTATTTTGGATGAGAATCTGATTTCCTTTCTCTCTCTCTAAAAATATTTTAAGAAAAAATGCCTTTATTTTAATATTACTGTATAAAATGTTTCAGAATATGGCCACTAAAATTTTTGGGTGTTTTGGTTTTATTGGTTCTTTTTGGCACAGAGTGCCAAAGTCACAAAGTGCTAAAGTCACAAAATGCCCTGGTGCTCCCTTTTTTTTCTTACAGAAGCTTATAGCTTTTGAGCACTGAAGAGTAATCATAAATTAACATTAGAATGAGAAAAAATAGCTTTCTAAAGCTATTGTTGAAAAGAATATAGCAATAAAGTATTAAAACAAACTCCATGGAATTAGATAAATCTGAGAAATCTACATCTTACCAAGGCTGTTAGTCTTCTCTGAATGCATCACCCAGGTCTGTATGAAGTCACCACCTCTATCCTGTATGCCTAGTACACTATCAAAGCAACTTGGGAAATCATTCTTCCCCTTCAGGGGCAATGTTTATCTCCATGTGAGTGCTTTTGACTGTTTGAAGCATTTTTTTAATCTTCTTTTTTAATTGTCCCTTTGATCCACAGTACACTAATGGCTATGAGAATCAAATTGCACAGTCTAGGATGCTCTTTATGCTCCATTGAGTTATGGTCTGAGGAAATAGATTTTAAAGCTGCAAGAAATCATTAGATCATTAACCTGTTTTCACAGTATATCACAAGCATTGTATTTCACCCAGCTATCCCTTTAATAGATTTCTGAGATTAAACATTGATAAAAGGCAATGAAGCCCCACTGTTCCACTTGTAAAGATCTCTTTAATAAAAACAGCTTCTTCATGGTCCCGTCCAGTTTTTCAATTAGTAGCAGTATTTTGACACCATGGATCAAAGTCATAGTTCACACAGATGCTGATTAAAACTTGAAAGTTTTAAAAAACCATTAATAAGCTGGCATAGTCTTTAAACTGTCACTTATTTTCATAGAAACAATATAACTCAAGTAGAAGTTACAAAACGTATTACTAGTAGAGCGCTTTTTCTGTTATATGGAATATGCTATTAAATTATCGTAACAGTTTGGCTGTCAAAGTATAAGCATCTGGAACTTCTCTTATTCTGACTAAGTGAAATCAAGATGAAGGTTCTGTTTGTTCTCTGGTGCAACAATTTAAACATAGGCAAAATAAACTGCAATCATTTTTATGTGCAGCCACTTTGATAGAAAGCAAGTAATGTTAAACCATATGTTCGTAGTTAGGATGTTTGGGAAGCAAGCTGCCTACATCAGGAGTTTGTACAACAGCTGCACTAGTGCCATATTTTGCCACCTTGCTGGATGAAGGGCATGAATGCAAAGAAGAGTCACCTGAAGATAGTGAACAGCTGACTGAGTATTAAGTTTAATGAGAGCATTGAGATCTATCAGGAGTATTTGGAAAGGGAAAATGGCACAGATGAACTCCACGGCTTACCTCCAAACTTATCTGAAAACTCCATCACATGGAACTCTACTGTTGAGGCAGGGAAGTAACTGTGCAAAATGCTGCCATTTGAGTTACTGAAGTTACAGAGAGTTTTGTGGGAATTAATTTGTTAGTGATCTTATTTTACTTTTTTACCTCAAGTATAAGAAATAAAAGGTGTGCTGATGAATGTAAGCTTCCTCCTATGTAACCTTGATGTGATCTTTTTCCAAATGGTTTCCATCCAGTCACTTTTCATCTCTAGTTCTTACCCCAGGCTCATTCTCCTTGTCCAACACCAACTCTTGGGGGGTGGGAAGGAAATGTTCTTGCCTGAATCAAAATGAGGCAGAATAGAATATTGCCGTTTCTGTGTAGAACATTTCATTTCAGTCATATTATGTGGAAGTGAAAATTTAAGTTCTCTTTCAAATGTATTTGATTAACAAAATAATTGTGTGTTAAAAAATTTTGTTTATTATGATCATGTTCAATAGCATTTGTTTGGGGTTTTCTTTTTCTGTGTTCCTTGGTAATCTTGGTATTGTGATCTATACATTTATAATACCATGAAGATTTTCATGTGTATGTCTGTGTGTGTGTAGTAACGTGCTGGTGCCAGCTTGTAAGTGATAAGGCAAATTGTCCCTAAATTATTTTCAGCTAAACTTATACCATATATTATAACAATACTTTCTTATGTGGTCTTTACTATGTTTTAGTTCATGAAAAGAATGGAATGATCTTTCTGAGGTATTAGAAATTAAGAACAATATAAATGATTACCAAAACTGTCTATCTAAGATGTGGCTAGTGGAAATCAGAGGGCAAAGTAACAAAAGGCACAAGCAATCCCTTAGAGTGAATTATGCAAGGCAAATCAGAAGGATCCCATCCAACATGGACACTGTATAAAAGAGAGACTTGAAACTCATTGGAATACATGAGAGTCTGAGAAGATGTGAAGTTTTCCCTCTTTTTCTCGGTTCATCCTTCTTCATATTATAAATCCTCGTCAAGTTTTCTCTTCTGCTAAATTAGTTTTGAGACCATAACCTAGATTTGGGGAAAAAGCAAGTGGTTTTTTTGGAGGGAGAATAGCACTATGAGTAGTGGTTTATATTTCTTTCATAAAAAGAGAATCTCTGAGACAAACAGGAACAACGTTTTGTAAAAAACAAATAAATTATTCTACTAATGTCTAATCAAATAGCTTTGCAAGATAAATTGTTGATAAACTGTACCTATTGTGCCTTAGTAACTCCCCTTAAAATTTTACTATTCTTTGTTTTGCTGATTTCAGTTGTCACAAAGTCAAGTCAAATCAAACTAATTTAATTTCGGAATGTGCTGAGGAAGTTAGTTTTTATGGAATAAAATGAAAATGTTTTTCTTTTTGCAGTCACTGATGCTGAAAGCTCAGTTCAACCATTCTAATGTCAAGAGAAGGCTTTCTATAATATCCAAGGATTGGTTTTCTTGTGATACTCTTTTTACAGGGCTGTTAAATGAGTTGCAGCTTCTCTAATGTAGAAAGATAACCTTGAATTTGAAGGCAAATAGTTGAGGCAGCTTTAAGCTACCTTTTATATTTTCCAATCCAGGTCTACTCTGCTGCTGCCTGTGTCACAGCAGAAAATCCTGGGAACTGATTCTGCAATGCATGTCTTATGTACCAATATGCTGTGCTAGAACACTGGTGTCCTGCAGTCACTTTTTCACCCCCAGCCATGTTAGAGGTTCACCAGCTCTGCTTCTAGCCAGATTTGCAGATGCTCATTAGTGCATTGCCTTGTGGCTGTTTTTGTCAGTGCTGGAACCAAGGCAGTCCTCCTACAACTAGAAATAAGACTTTGATAGGTACTCTGCCTTATGGATCTTTGGTATTAAAGAATGGAGGGCTCTTCTAAAAGTTTGGTGGTCGAATTTTTGGAGCTTTGTATATTTTTAAAAGTAAAACTCCCAGATGAGCTTGTTGCTCTGGTCCTGGGGTCTTATATTTGGGACACCCCAGACACCTCCAAGTCCTTTTCCACCAAGAAATTTTCCACTCACACTTCACCAAGCCCGAGTATTGCATGGATTGTAATTATCCAGGTGCAAGACCCATCACTTCATATTGTTGAAGCTCCTACAGTTGGCCTTGGCCCATCAATCCAGCCTTTCTAGATCCCTTTGTAGACCCTTCCTACCCTCCAGCACATCCGCACTCATGTTCAGCTTGGTGTCATCTGTAAACTGAAGGTGCACTCATTCCCCTTGTCCAGATTGATGATAAAGATGTGAAACAGAACTGTCCACAATACTGAGCCCTGGGGAACAACACTAGTGACCGGCTACCAACTATATTCAACTCCATTCAACTCCTCTCTCTTGGTTCAGCAACCCATCACTTAGCCAGTGAGAGTATACCAGTCCAAGTCATGAGCACTCAGTTTCTTCAGGAGAACACTGCTGGGGAGAGAGTCAAAAGTTTTACTGAAGTCAGGCAGGCAACATCCACAGCCTTTCTCTCATCTAGTAAGCAGAAGTAAGCATAGAAGACCATGTTAGTCAAGTGGGACCTGTCTTTCACAAACCTATGCTGTCTTGGTATGATCCCCTGGTTGTCCTATACATGCTGCATGATAGTGCTCAAGTTGATCTGCTCCACGACCTTCCCTGGCACCAAGAACACACTGACAGATCTGTAGTTTCCTGGATCTTCCTTTAAGACTTTTTTGTAGATGATCATCATATTTGCTAACCTTCAGTTAAGTGGGGCTTCCCTAGTTAGCCAGGACTGCAGAAAATTGATAGAAACTGCCTTGGTGAACACTTCCACCAGCTCCTTTGGTACCTTGGGTACCATCTGACTCCATGCATCTCTGTCCGTAATCGTGTATGTGTAGCAGATCATTGAACATTTCTCCTCATTTCCCCTTGGCTTACAAGGTCTTCATTCTGTTCCGCATCCTTCTTCCAGCTCAGGGAGCCTGATACCCCAAGAACAACTGGTCTTACTGTTAAAGATGAGGCAAAGAAGGCATTAAGTACCTCAGCCTTTTCCTCATCTTTTGTCATTGTGTTTCTCACTGTATCTCATAAAGGATTGCAGTTCTCCTTGGCCTACTTTTTATTGTTAATGTCTTTATAAAAACACTTTTATTGTACTTTCAACAGTATCTAAAGTTATAGTTGGACATTAGGTGCATCTAATTTTCTCCCTGCATGGCCTCATAACATCCTTGTAGTCTTTCTGAATTGCCTACCTCTTTTTCCAAAGGTTATAAACTCTCTTCTGTTACTGAGTTCCAGCCAAAACTCTCTATTCAGCCAAGTTGGTCTTCCTTACCACCAGATTGTTTTTCAGCACATGGGGAGCGCCTGCTCTGGTACCTTTAAGATTTCCTTTGTGAAGAATGTCCAACCTTGCTACACGCCTTTGTTCTTCAAAGATGTCTCTCAATGAACTTTATCAACCAGTCTTCTGAACAGTCTGCTCTCTGAAGTCCAAGGCAGCATTTCTGTTAACCAACGTTTAAACCACCATATTCTTACATAGGTTTTAAATTTTTTGGTGTTTTTTTTTCTTTTTACTGTATTGCATTAATCTATGTTTATTTATTTATTTGTAAAAAATATTTTTCAACAATTATTCTTAAATAGGATATTTGTCTCCTTTACATATATATCTCTTTTACATATTGTCTCAGTTTAAAAGAAAACTAAGATGTCTATCTGGACTAGGAAGGGGGCTGCTTCACAAAAGCCATCACAACCTTTGAAATTAAGAGACTTTAACCAGAAAATGTATAGGAAAGAATAACAGTGCTTTACTACATATATATATATATGGTTATATATATATAAAACCAAAACCACAGAACAAACAGCAATACCGTAACCAAAACTTTCAAACAGATCAAGTCCTATCTTTGCCCCTTCATTGCAATTATATTTACAGACAGTGGGAGGCAATGCCATGCCCCAGGAGGCAGCAGCCTCAATGAGTCGCTCATGGCCTCTGGTGAGGCAAAGATAGGGACCAGGGAGAGGCACTGACTCCAAAACTCATGTGGGAATGGCGGCCTCAGGGACGGGATGAAACCATGTGGGCAGTGTGAAGACTCTGTCCTACTGTCCTTCATCTGAAAAAGAAAAATAGTTGCAGAGGGAAGGGGCAGCAACTTCTTTGCAGATGACGCTGGCCCCTCGAAATGTCTGCAGTGAATCCAGGCAGCACTGACTGTTCTCTCTGAAGAGCGGCACAGGGCATGTGGAATCAGGGGGCAAGCCAGAAAAAGGACCCCTTCCCAGTGTTTCCACCAGCCCAGCAAACGGTGGCCAGCACCCACACAAACCGAGGAGCAAAGTGTGGCCAATACCATGAAAAACCTTCCTCACCCCACACCTCCCTCCAGCCTCAAGTTGGAATGCAAAGCTATTAACTGTCCTTTTTGTTTAGGTTGTAGCTGATTCTGGGAGCGATTACTGGAGGGCTGGGCTGGGCTTCAACAAGCCATGTTGTCTTGTGTTGGTAAGGGAGAGAAAAAAATTCCATGAAAGATTTTGAAATTATAATGCATTATCTATCTATCTATTGATCTATCTATCTATCTATCTATCTATCTATCTACCTATCTATCTAAAAACCCTTCTGAAAGGGATAGATATAAAAATACGCAAAATTTCCTGACATGAACCTGTATTTTAATGGTTGTTATATATATCAAGGAGAGAGTAGCTACTTACTGGCCTTTTTTCTCTTTTTTAATTTTCTTTTTTTTTTTTTTGGTGCAATTAAGTCCTTGTTTAGTGATGGTTGACAATCAGTTCTACATGTTAATTGCTACTGATAATGCACAGTTAATGTAAGTACAAAATCCAGTTAAAAAAATCTACCTTATTATAAATAGGCTATGAAATTAATCCCTTATATGGAGTAAGTTCTACTTTGAGTAGAAGTGACTTGTGCTATGAAAAACACGTTTACTCAGTTTCAATAAAACATTCATTAAAAGAATGAACATGCTTTCTTAGACTACCTAACGCTTAGAGACACTAGTGCTCCATGTATTTCTTTAGAGAGAATTTTGAATAATATAGACTAATATTAAAAATTACTTATTTGAGAGGAAAAAGGCAAAGACAATTTTATTAGCTGTAGACTTACTCTGTGTTTTGTATTATAAATAACTTCAAATTATGAAGTTCTTTTTAGCTTAAAAAAACACAATCCAAATGTTTCTTTTTTTAATCTGTTTCTTAGAGAACAGAGCAGAAATGATATTCCCTATAGCTTATAATACTAGATTCTAATAAAATTCTGTGGCTGAGATTTCTCCCTGTTGTCCTTCTCCATAATGTTATTGTCTGCTACACATGGCCTAGTATTTAAGTTTTGCTTGCAGGTGAGAACAAAGAACGTTCTAATGTTGGGTGAATGGATGAGGACAGATATCTTTAACTACACGTGTGCTATGTCAGAGCTGGATGGAAGGTCTGATCAATAGCCCACAACATAACTAGTTGTGGTAGAGAGATTGCTCTGAGGAGTAGGGTCTTGGCCTAGTCAGGCTATGGAAAGAAAGAATATTCTGGAGATCCAGTGGTCTGTGAGGATAAAAGGTAGGATATAACATATAAGGTCACAGCAGGGTGATTTTCAATTCCATTTATTTTTTCTGTTCTGATAAGAGTGGAGATGTACATTTTTTAAAAGGTTCTTTTTCCAATCGTAAGAGGTAAGCCTGGTTCTACAAGCTCCCTTATGATTTTGTCGTGTGTTGGTTCAATTACAAAGCTCTACCTTGCTGTTCTAAGTCCATTACTAAGCTGTAATGATTGTAGGGGCTTTGAGTTTTATTTTAATCTCTTGTCTTGTATTACTTGATCCCTAATATGACAATGTATTGTGTTGTTATTCCTTTCCTGTGAGCTGAAAATTTATTCTCTGTAGTGAAGCAGTGGGTATGGTTTTTCAAGCTCAGTTTGACTTGTGGCTGCTAAGAGGAGAATATTTTCCTCTTCATCCACTTCCCTTTAATTAAAAAAAAAAAAAGAAAAAGAAAACCCTCAAACCTTTGGTTTCAAAGAGCTGTAAAAATGGAAGGTTTGCCATCTATGTGTAGAAAGGGACCGATGATACCTTTTGTATTTACTAACACTAGCAGTGCAATTTCTCAATCTTGTGTGACTGCTTTTGTTCTCTATGGCAACAGGAACAGACCTGAACGCTGCATGGATTGTGAGGCTAAGCCTTATCTATTTTAGTAGGACTTTGTGCAATATTAAGGAACTGTCTTCATAAAAATGTGTTATAGAACTGAAATCTCAAGTCAAGGAGAAGCTCCATTTCAGCACCCTTCATATAGATGCTCTTACTGTTATCAGCTGATTTTTCATAGATATGAATTCACAGGACTGTCATTGGAACCCTCTCAGATGCTGCAAGATGGTGCCCTGGGAATGCAGGTACGGCCTGTACTGTCAGAGTTGATTCCTGCCTCATCCTTCCTTGATATGCAACCCCACACTTGCTGCTCTCTAATAGAAGTTTCCAAAACTGGATCCCAAGTATCCAGCTCTATGATGAAATCATTGATTAAAGGTCATGAAAGTCAATAGCAGAAGCAACAAAAGACATGGGCAACCAGTCTGTGACCAATCCAAGCTTTATGATTTAGACACTGCTTCTCCCATGAAACACTTGCCGTTGGAGTGGTACAGCACTGTACTTAGCAGTTACTCACCAGTTCAAGTAAAAGACTGTGTCAGAGTCTAATACTCACTTGTCTTACTTCAAGGGGATAACTAAGATATCTATGTTGACAAAGAAATAATCCCTCTCCTTTTAAATTTAGAAAACAGAACTTTAATTAGGAAAAAAAATATGTATATATATGAAAAAGGATAAAAATTCTTAACCACAATTCATATATATGTATATCCAGAAAGGACCAAACACCAACAGCTTGTAATAAAACCTCCCCCCTCCCCAAATGACAGGGCAAACAGTTCTTTTAGCTACTTCCTCAAAAAAAAAGGGACTGCAATTGTATCTAAGGACAGCAGGTGGCGATGCCGCACCTCAGCCACTGGCCTCTCTCTCTCTCTCTGGGGATGGCAGGTCACCAGGTCAGCGGCAGTGATGTCGATGACAAGAGCAGCAGAAGGAGACCTATCTCTGAAGCACAGGAAACAGGCGCGCTCTGTCTCCTCTCCACGGCAGCTCCCACAATGCCCACGGTCGCCCATGGATGAAAACGGTCAAGTCAGGGATGAGAAGGCAGAATCTCAGTTATCCAGTTATGCCGGACACCTCTGTGCCTCTGCCTCGCTCACTCCACCGATCGCTGCAGCTCCTGACCTGTGCAGGAAAGTGCAGAAGCCCCAGCCACTTCCCTCCCCTCCCCGAGCTGTTTTCCCTCCCCCTCCTGGCCTGGGAAGAGATCAGAACAAAAGGCCTTAGGTAAGCGATTAACATCAGGATATGAATATTCATTTCATCCTTTGTTAACCATTTTACAGACTAAGGTGTTGCCTCCAAGCTTTTAGGAAGGAATTCCAACAGATTGTTGAAACTATAACATCCCTGATCAACTCCTTTTAGATACTCCATGCATGGAGGATGTAATGTTTAATGTTCAGCTTATTCAAAGTCAATACTACACAGGATTTCTGATTTAGCAGAATGGTATACAAAAATACAGTGAAAACACCATACAAAGTTACATTTGGGAAAATAGAGCAATTACAATACAAAGCTCAGTGTCAATACCCATGTGATTCCCATTGCCAGTCTTTATAATATGTTCACTCAAGTGAACTGATTTACACACCCCCTTGATCCACTGTTGATATCTAATCTATCTATCTATCCAAAACAAAAGCCATCCTCCCATCTCCTTTATGTTGCAGTGCAGTGAGCTTTTTTGCAACAGCTGTGGTCAGTTACAACTGCATTATTCCCTGAGCTTCATGAGCACATCACCCTTGCCCATCTCCTCTGAGACATGTAGGGGTCTTCCATTGTAGCGGTCAGCAAACATTTTGGACTTGGGCAGTGTTTGTTCAAATAGTGAAATAAAGTTGCTATATGGGGCTTTTTTGTGTAAAGCTTTGCCCCGTATTTCTATCTTTTAAAAAATTTGGAGAAAAAAAGAAAAGAAAAAAGAAAAATAGTCAAGAATTCCTGCTGATGCAATGAATTTTTGGAATTTAGACCAAAGTGGTACTTTAGTTTTGAATGAATATAGAATTTATAAGGTGACAGTTTGGTGAAGGAGAATTGTGAGACAGGAGGGAAAGAAGGTGGAGTCAGGCAATGTCCAGCTTTAGTGTAATGCACAAACACAGGATAGATATCTTTCATCTGGTGTTCCTCCTTCACTGAAGAAGAGTCTCATGTTTTGGCATCTTCTTGGGAACTGTCCATGCAGAATGGCTGATATTTGTGTAATTCTGGTGGCTACAGTTTTGCCATCTCTCTGCACAGGCAGGCTCTGGCCCCACTCTTTCTTGAGTCATGATCACAGGGCAGTCTGCAAAGGATGGCCACAAGGAGCCATGTTTACATGGCCCTGCTTTTAGCAAAGGTTAGGGCAACATGATCTCTGGGGGTCCCTTCCAATCTGCAAGATTCTGATTCCATTTCATTTCTTGGAGAAATGTCATGAGGTTCAGTGGGTTACAAACATTATTCTTGAAGAACTTTGAAGAGTTGAAACTGAAAAAGGATTCTGTCTTATTTGATAAATTGTAAAGAAATTTTTAGCCTCAATAAGTCACTTGGGAAAAAAAAGACACAATTTTAGGGGACCCTGTTCATCTAAGACACTGAATATTTAATATATTTAAAACTTGCGATTTTTGGTAACAGTAAGATGTAAATTGTAATCTCTATATAGGGTGAAAATATGTTTTTATTCAAGAAGCAGCTGTTTTATCAGCCTCCACAAGCTCCTTATAATTTTATATCAGATGAATTTATTCTTCACTTCTCTACTTTCTATATACAAACCTTATAGAATAGAATATACAATATATACAATATTATACAATATATACAAACTTTATAGCATAGAATGATTTTACCTGCTCTGTAGGAAAAACTGTGTGAAGAGATAGATTTCTTGAAGTTTTATACTTCAAGAATGATGATGAAGTAAAGAACTTAGCAGTAGCTACATGGATAGTGAGAATCAGTCATTAACAGTGTCTCATATAAAGTAAATAATTTACTGCAATATAAATATTCTTTTGATCATGTACTTCTGAAAATGTACTCCATTTCTGGTTTGCATTATATCAAACACAGCTTTCAGGAGGCAATTTGTTTTACTATTGCAAACATTTGTGTATGCTCTAGTAACTAATTCAGAAATATTACATTTCTGTGAAGAAACTCTTAAATATGAGACCTAAGAATTTTGTCTCAAGGTACTTTACAATATTCTTGTGGCAATATAAAATAAAAAAGGGAACAGTCACTTTTTTGGGAGGAGAAGTGTAGACTAGATAAAACATTAAAAAAGAACAACTTTTATGCAATTATTTCTGCTGCAATGTCTAGAATGTCTCATTATGTCAAGTGAAGTGATTTACTGAACAAATATTTACACTTTTTCTATCTCTGCTAATGACAACATATTAAGGTCTGATTAGCTATTCTTTATTGCAACAGCTGAGAGACATGTTCTACTTACACTATCTTCATGTTTCAATGTGAAAGAATTGGTTAGACTATGTAAGCTAAAAGAAAAGCAGAATGATTAAATTATGAGCTTGCATATTTTTCAGAAGGAAAACTTCAGGCACCTTATGCAGAGTTTTTATAGTTTTAGCTTGAAAGCTACAGAAGAACAAACTGTTCAGGTAGGTGTTCAAAGCAAACTTGTCAATACAACTGGTATTTGTACAGTTGTGTTTCATATGAAATCATGACTACTCTACTTAAAGCTTCCAGTATTTTACCTAAGTACTTCACCTGCCAAACCTGTGAGGCACAACAGAGTTGGGAAATGTTGATACTTCTAAGTTACTGAGTGCCATCACAGGCAGGAAGAGTCTTAGAATATCTCATTTCAGCCTTCAGTCTAACTCTGAATCTCTTGTCTCCAAATTTTTTTAAGGAATATATATGATCAAATAGTTATGTTTTAATCCAGGTTTTTAACAACTTTTATCTAGGATCTTGTCTCAGAAGCAGCTGTTGTAGGTACCAAAGAAGGAAAATGACTCATGCAGTAAAATGTGACTGAAATGGGAACAATATTCAGTAGAAATTAGAATAGCATGCTACAAGTAGATTTCTACTCTGCAGTAAACCATATAAACCGTACATGTTGTACAGTCTTGAATTCTATATATTTCTCAGGAGAAAAAAAAAACAACAAAAAACAACAAAATTATATTAACCTTGTGAAAGACATTGGCATACTTCTCCTTTTTCCCACAACTGTTTAAAGATGAACATGCAAGCATATGCTGAATGCTCTAGACCAATATGTAGTAGGACAGTACTTCAGTGTGTATGAAAGCAAACCAAATATTTTAAACTGAATCTATTTTTGTTGTTGCTGTTGTTTTTGAAAATACTTGTTTGAAAAAAAAGAGGTGTTAACACTCACCATGGCATCATTCTGAAAAACAATGTTGTTTACCAGTAAGTTGGCAGCTATCATAAATTTGATGTAGCCATAAGTGTAGCTACAAAATACGTTCATTCAAGGACCAGTGAGTTATGGTCCCTACAAAATTCTTCTGAATGAACCAAAAAGCCGAGGTAGTAATTATCTTAAGCTAGATTATATGAAGGTGCAGATGGAGAGTAATATATTGAGAACCTTATGTGACTAAAGAAAGAAAGAAAAATATAAATTCCATTTACCAGTTGTTAATATCTTTAAGAAATTGCATCAGCAAAAGCTTTATACTCCTGTTACTACTCTAGTACCCAATTTATGGACTAGTTTCCTTGAATCCTCGTTCAGTTTATTGCACTAGTTTTTGCCTTCTGTGTGCTAAAAGAACACATCTAATATACAAGTCAAGAATTTATTATTAGACTAACATTTTAAAATCTAAGAATTGCTATCAGTCTAGTTGCAATTATGATAACACTCACCATTCAAATTGTATGTCATTAAAATGATATACACAACATTTCTGATGTTTACCCCTCTCTGTGGTGTTCTGCTCCCATTTCCACTGCTCCTGTGGGCATTAGGGTCAGTGGCTGCACTCTGGTGTTGGGGTGAGAGGGAGCCATCAGCATCCAGAGTACTTCACCAGAAGCAACGTAAGGTTAATAGTTTCTTCCTCCTTTGTCTACTTGTGGCAATTTTTGTCTATTTGCTAACATGTTGCTCTCTTTTATTTTGTTTACAATTCTCCTTTGCATCCCAATTTGTTATAAGAGGGTCTTACACAGATGCTGGGTACTTTTGGAGGTTTTAAACCTTAAAATTGTTTTTGCCAGCTCCCATGATTACAGTCCTTTAATGAGCAGTGAAGGACTGTTGATGACCTGTTCATAGCCATTGAGCCTCCTCTGTTCAACTATCTTGCATTTCATTCTAGGGTCACAGATATTTCCTTCTAGGGTCATAGATATTTCATTCTAGGGTCATAGATATTTCATTCTACACAGATTAAATAAACTGTTGTCATGCCTTGAGCATGGCCTCTTCTTTTCACCTTCTATGGCTTTTGCAGTCTGGGCTCAGGGCCAGGCTTTGTTGCAATTGTGTGTTTTTGAATCTGGCTGCTGGTGAAAGGGCTAATTGTCTAAATGTGCTGTGAGAAGTGTGTACTGGGGAGCCAAATTAGAGTTGCCCCAACAATGTTCACTATAGTTGTGTGTACAATAATAACCACTAAAGAATTGCTAAAGCTAAGCAAAAGTTAGAAAGACAGAAGGGTAAGCTAGTCAAGTGGTGGTTATATATATTGCTGTTACAGCTAGAAAAGCAAAGACTTGGCTCTAGGCAGGCCTACTACACCTCTCATTTTTCAACACCCCCACATTTATTCATCTTCACTATAATCTATGGCTCTTCTATTAACCAGATAAAACACATAGTAAACTACTGAGAAAAACCTGTATTTGGGGACTGAAAGAAGAATGGTTATCTTTCCTTTCTGCATGAAGATTAGAGTATATTCTGACCTTTAGAAATATTATTTCCCTATTAGGAAAAAAATTAAAAAATGGAGCTACACTGTCATGTCGATCCTTAAATGACTAGACACTTTCTATTTACATTGACCTTATATTCTTGATTTTCAAACCCTGTAGGGCTCATTGCATATATTTCTTGTATTTTCCGATGTTCTGAGGTACTTTAGTTATTTTTCCCTGAAGTTTACATAATTATATTATGGTTTTTCACAGTATCAATATTGTTGATGAGAGATCTTTTCTCTAAAGTTTCTGTTGTATTCTGTCATATCCTTTCCTTTTTTTCAGGGTTAATTCTAAAAGACAGAAATCCAGGGAATTACATTTTTGGCTTCAGGGAGATGATTTTCTTAATTCTGATTTGCAATGCATCATTTTCCTGATGAGGACTAAGAAAATAACAAGAATGGGAAAGAAACTCTTCAGATCTGGCATATTTATTCTTTTATTTCTTACAAGTGTTTTAAATCCTTTCAGAAGATGAACTAATGCCCCTATCTACTAAAATTGTAGGTATGTGATTAAGCATCCTAGCTGGTACATAGCTAAAATTAAATTGGGAATACTACATATTGCAGGTAGAGTTTTTGAAATATGATAATTGACACATGATTCAGGTGGACTATGTCATTTGGTCAGCTAACCACTTGCTTTTTTTAACACTATTCAGCACAGTTCTATAGTTACCTGATGTGAAAATCCGTTTAAACAATGGTTTGTCAATTTCTAGAAGTACCTTGATAAAAAGTTCTTGGGTGCGAGTACATGCAGGTCTGTAGGACCTTTCACAGTATATGCAGTATCTATTTTCTCTCTTTCCTCTCTTCAGCAGCCTTTCATATATTTGAATACTACCATCATGTTATCTGTTCCATGTCTATGACAGTCTTCACTGTAAAAGGCTACTTCGTTCAGTCTTTTCTTGAATGGCCGTTCTGGGAAACATGATTCTATCCATGCTTTTTAAATAGGTTTATCTTTCTCAAAGTTTAGAGTTCAGAACAATTCACAATATTATACCTGAGGATTTAATGAGTCACAATACTCTCTATTTTGCCAGCATAGCATCTGTCTTGGTTAGAACACTATGGCGGTGCTGACTTTGGTTGATTTTACGTTTTGCTATCATTCACAGTTTCTCTTTCCTGAAAAGCTGCATCCCAGGATATTGTTTCCTATCCTGTAATTATGCAGCTGGTGGTTTCTGCTTGAATATGGTATTCTGCAATTGGTCCTGATGAATTTTGTAAGGTTTCCTTTTCTCTTCAGAAACCTGAAAAAGTACTTCTAGAATCACTTTTGTAGTCATCTATAGGGAACTAGACCAAGCTTTTATTTTTGTTTTTTGTATTGCACTGTGTGCCCAGTTTGACACGCTTTAATTTTCAAGACTACTGAGTATATTGTAATAAGTGTTCCCTTGGCAATGCCTATTCCTTTCACTGCTTGATAAGCTTCCCAGGACTTTTTCTGCTTTACATTTCTAAAGAATATATGCACCTAATATCGAAGGAGTATCTTAAATCTCCTTTTGTCTTGGCTGCAAAATCTATGAGATTCTATATATTTTCTACATGCTCATGTTGCATGTAGGCAAAACACAGGACAAGCTTGCAATCAATTCAAAGAAGCTGCTCATTTGTTTGTTTTCAGTTTGAGTGTTACATGGAAGTGTTTTGCCTCTTTTCTCTAAACAGAACTTCTCAGTCTTGCTGAGATCCTATTGTTTTTTTTATTCCAGACTTTTAAGTATAAATAAGGAAAACCTTCTCAGCTTATCCACAGTACCAATTTCCAAACATTTAATGTGGTACTTTTTTTCTTGCCCCAGCCACGTAACTGTAAAAAGTTCCCACACAAATGAATAAGAGGTTTTCTGGCCACGTACCTGCTAAATTGGACTTGCCAATCAAGTCTTTGCTGTATGAGAAATTTTTGATTGTCTAGTTGTAACACAATTTCTTTCACAGTTATCAAATGATAATGCTTAACAAAGACTGCTTTTTGTTTCAAGACTTAAATTCACTTATGTTCAGTATCTTCTGCAGAGAGCCACAGACCTTGACACTAAAGTTAAAAAAAGGTCTCCTATTATACAATCTACTAAAACAAGTAGTTTTGGTTTTATTATATATTATACAGTATCCTTCCCAAATCTAATTCTGCTTTCTGAGCAGACTTTTAGAAAAGTACTGTACATGGAAGCTTAGATTGACCTAATAAATATATGTTAACTATGAGATCAATTGTAGTAATATTCTTAAAACCAAATAATTCCTGTAGGAGTAATTCAAAATATTATAGGAGTGCCACCCAGGCAAGGTCAAGTGTTTCTTTGCATGCTATATTCTCTCCTCAGTTGTAGGTACTGTACAGTTCTTTCAAAACTGTTATCTTGATGTTTTTTCTCTTTCTGCAGTGAACTATTTTTTTCCTAAAAATATCAACAACTATCTACGTACCTATATATGCCTAGCATCAGCATCCATTTAGCTGAGCCAACTCTTTTATTTATTGTTCAGCTTCATTCATATGAGGTTTTGTCAAGTCTCTTGGAACTCACCAGCTCTATTTCACAAAGAATATTGAATTGTGGTTATCTCGGGCCTGATTAGCTGCAATTTTTTCTGGAAAGTTGCATAGGTTTTTTTCTATTCCTTGACTAGAGTTTTCTTATAACATTTAGAAGACTTAAGAACATTTGGCCTTTGAATCTCTGAAGAAGGAATAATTTGAACATAACTGGTAATTTTATATACTTTTAAGCTTTTGCTTTCTCAGCCAAACAATAACATATATTCTGTCACTCCTATGTGGGAGAACACACACCTGTGAAAATGGCCAAGGTGACCATTTCCTCGAGTGAACAACACCAGAAAACTGATATCTACCTCAAAATCCAGAAGTTCCTGTGTTAGAAGATGTCTTATAGCATAGATAGCGATTTATTGTATTAGTTATATAGTATTTCCTCTGTGTCCGTATGTTTTTGGTGGTGGTTACCCAGTTAGCCTGTATCACTATGTAACCCTATCCCTTCACTGGCTTAACCCAGCCTCACAATGAGAAGCTAGCCACGCCCCAGTTGTATCACCCTCCTGCTTTCCTAGCCCTTCCCCTGCTCGCCGTGTCACGCCCCTAACTCCGCCCATAACTCCACCCCTAACTCCACCCCTGAGACCTATACCCCATCCCATGCTCTGAATAAACCAGTTTCGGCTCTACTCCCACCATCGCTGGGACTGTCTCATCTCTTCCCTTCTGGGACACGTTACTCCTAGAGGAAAACAAAGGAGTGCCTCAAAGAGGAAGCTGTCAAAATCAAAAGTAGCATCCTACTCCTTTATCTGTAGGTCATCTCCTTTATTTCAGTCAATAGTAGGTCACAATAGCTGCTTCAGCCAGCCACGAGATGGAGGTATAATTGCATGCACTGGGGCAAAATATGTCAAGAAGTAGGAATATGGATTTTAATACCACATTTTGAGCTTGCCTGGTTTCGAGGTGAGTGCTTGGTCTTGGCCAAAACTTTGGGATGCACATCTCTTTCTAACTGGACTTTTGTGAAAACTTTGTCAAGTAATGTCAGAAACTTGGTTACTGTGCTGTGTTAGTTGGTATTCTATGTCCTACTTAATTTCTGGAGAGAGACAAGAGCATGAGGCCTCAATTAAACAGAGGAAACTTATGATTCTAATAGTTTATGGAAAAGTAATTCAGTAATACATTCCTGAAGGCAGTTGGACTAAGTATTGCCTTACAAAATAGCCATGTCCTTCCCATGATCTTCAATGAGTTCTTCATGTCTGGGAGAATGAAGTACTTCAGTTTTTCTCAAGGCAGTTCTCTTCATAATTCATATATTTCCTTTCACTAGGGAACAACAGTTACTGCTTTTAGTGGAAGCTAGACAAAACACTGTTGTTGGTATCCCGAATGCAAAAAAGTGACCATACAGATATTCTACTCACTAAGTGCCTTGTGTCTAGAAATAATGGTGAAATGTTTGGAGTACTTTTGAGAAAGAAGAAGAAAAACAGGAAATAAGGGTTCTACTACAGGAACAGTGATGACATTGTTTTAATCAGCCATTGAGGGACCAATGCAAAATTCTTTCATGTTCAGGACTGAAATTGGATGCAAACTTTGCATGGTTTTGCTAGATTTTAATGTTCTCACAATAAGGAGAAGCTACTGTTAACCCCAGTCATGTCTGAGGAAAGGAAATTTTGCAATGAATTTTTCTCCTGTATTGCTGAAGTACATGTACATGGTGCAGTGAAATTTAGTAAATGTTAAGAGAATATTTCTCAATCTCTTTAACATTAGAATTGCTTGGTTTGGGTACAAGAGTAGAATTAATAGCAGTTACTGGAATTTGAGCAAATGGAAAAAAGAATAACTAAGGCTGCATTGTGAATAGAGCCACAGGAAATGGAGCCTTGTCTCTTAACAAACCTGTATGAACTGGAAAAGAGGAAAATTCTACTGGCTTCTACTTATATATTGCACCAATCAGTCCAGCTACTAGAATACCTGAACAGCCTGTGTAGCTTCAAAACTTCTACACAACTAAAATGGGATGCATGGGGTTGTCACCCAAGTTCAGGACCTGGCACTCTGCCATATTGAAGCTCATACCATTGACCTTGACCTATCCAGATCTCTCTGCAGAGCCTTCCTGCCCTTCAGCAGATCAACACTCCCACCCAACCTGATGCTGTCTGTGAACTTACTGAGGGTGCACTCAATTGCCTCAGTCAGACAATCAATAAAGATATTAAATAGAACTGCCCTCAATACTGATCTCTGGGGTACACCACTAGTGACTGGTCACCAACTGGATTCAGTCCCAGCACACTTTGAGCCTAGCCATCCAGTCAGCTTTTTACTCAGCAATGAGTATGTTCATCTAAGCCATGAGCAGCAAGTTTGTCCAGGAGAATGCTGTGGGAAATGTTGTCATCAAAGGTCATACTAAAGTCTAGGTAGCCGACATCCACAGCCTTCCACTCCTGAAGAATTTTCTTTTCTCACCTCCTCTTGTGTACTCTTTTTCTCCCTTGCAATTTCTTATACTTTAGCATGCATATTTGGTACATATTTCTTACATACAAAGCAGACAGTGGTAAAAGCTTCTTTGGTTTGGAGCTAGCTGGAAGGTTCTGTGGCACTGCTTCCCCCAAATGGATTCCTTCGTATTACAAAACCGAAATGATTGCATGTTCTTCTTTTTATGTCCTGACAATACTGCTGTTTATCAGAGAAGGAGGAATGGAGGTAAAAACTACATACACGTCTGCAAAGAAAACTTAAAAGCATACATGTAATTTAAAAAAAAATATAAAAAAGGAGGTAAAAAAGAACCTTTGAAAGAAAATTCAGTTTGTTTATGGTGTTTGCAAATGTTGTAATAGTTAGCTTAGAGTATATGTAAGAATGTAGTGTGATGAAAAGTAGATAAACAGAGTGTGTATCTAACGATTCAGTTATCCAGAATGAAGATTTTGGAACTTAGGGAAGAAGATACACAATGTTTTAATTGAAAACCAGGATTTGATAAAAGCTGAAAAATAGATTTATAAAGCATGAACCAAAATATAAATTAAAGCTATTGTGTATCTTTTTTATGTGCAAATGATAATCACATTCTATATTGTAAAATGTTTTGGGCCCACTCTATTCAGTTGCTCTTTCAATGCTAATTTTGGTATTCACATTTCCTAAAAAACTGAGGTCAACAAAACTGTAACAGTATTCTTAGATACCCTTGTATCACCTTTGGGAACATCAAAATCTACAATTTTGCTAATGGTAAATATGTACTATCCATATGTGTGTTTCTCTGGGGCTTTCTGAAAGGGAACTTTATGGTATTTCTTATTTGCTACTTAAGGAAATTTGGAAGAGATAATACTATCTTGTTTTCATTAAGAACACAAATGCACATACACATTTTTTACCTGCAAAAGGAATTCATCCAAGTCAGGGAAGTAAATTCTAAGGATGCAGAAATTCTGTAATAGCTGTATTTATATTTGGTCTCTAAGGATTAAATGTCAATTTTTTTAATGAGCAATTTAATAAAATAGTGAGCAAAGGATATCCAATATAGCAGGTTGAAGGAGGTGATTCTGCCCCTCTTTTCAGCTTCTGTGAGACCCTGCATGGAGTAGTGCATCTAACTCTCGAGCCCCCAACACAAGCACATGGACCTGCTGGATCAAGTTCATAGGAGAGATATAAAGCTGATTAGAGGGCTGGAACACCTCTCCTGCAAATATAGGCTGAGAGAGTCAGGATTAACCTGCATGAAAAAGAGAAGGGAGACCTTATATCAGCCTTCCAGTACCTAAAGCGATCTACAAGAGAGCTGGAGAGGGACTTTTGACAAGGGCATGTAGTCATAGGGCAAGGTGGAATGACTTCAAACTGAAATATAAAGAAGAAATTCTTCACTACAAGGGTGGTGAGGCACTGGAACAGGTTACCCAGAGAAAGCGTGGATGCTCCATCCATGGAAGTGTTCAAGGGGAGGTTAGATGGAGCTTTGAAAATCCTGGTGAACCTGACACCTTGGAAAGTCTCAAGTAGACTAAACTCTTAAAAAAGCAGAGTGATTGGCTTTCTTGTCTTCCTTCTCGTTCATCTGAAACTCCTAGCTGAAGAAGGCGGGAGCACAAGGCTATCAAGTTGGGGTTCTTTTGCAGAACAGATATGGAAAAGGAATAGCCTTCTTTTCCCCTCTAGGAAGTCAGAAAATGCACATTGCCACCTCACTGGTGTTTCTGTAATGGTTCTGCTAGTGCTGACCCTCTAACCAGGGGTATTTTTGGTTTTGCTTTACCAAATTGCAGTATCTTGTTGCTGACGGTTTTGCAAAGATCAGAGTTAGATGATTTCTGTGCATTGTCACTGATGATCGTATTAACAGACATGTTCTCTGTTCTGAGTCCTCAGCCTCATGCTCAGTGAACTGAGGTTACTAGACATCTGTCTGTAATCTGAATCCTAGATGTCTTCATCACACTAACTCTTTTATTTGTATTATTTTTGTGCTTTCACATGATTTACATATAAAATCTGTGATATTTTTGTACTTCTGTAGTCATAAAACAATGTTACAATAAAAGAAAAAATATATACTTGCTAAATGATGACTTAAACACATTTAAATAATTTTCATAAACCACTGGCATGCTGATTTGGTGTATTAGGTTGCTGTCATATTCAAAGCACACAGAAGAGGAAGTGAAGGTGAGGAGTAGAAAGTATTTTGTGTTGGAAGTCAGCATGACAGGCATAATTTTCCTGTTACTCTTTCAGTGAGCTCCTGACTGTTGGTCACCATAAACTTTGAATCTGAATCCAAGTAATAAAGGCAGTGACTTTGAAAAGACCCAAGTATGCAAATAACTTTCATCTCATGAATACTACTACTGATTTTGATAAGACCGTAGAAGTTTATAAAGTCATGTGGGTGCATAAGCTTTAGGATCCCAGCCTGAGGCCAGATATAATATCATTATTTTTGTGTCTGAGGTTGTATAAGACAACAAAGAACATACATCACAATTCCGTTCACATTTATCAAAGGTATTTTCTTTTATTATGTTCTCTTTCCAGGTATAGAATTTCAGTATTATCACCATTAGAATGAAAACTGGCACAGGACATAATTTTGTTCTTGGCAAAGAAAGGTGTCATAAATAAAACCAAACCAGCTCTTAGCCATATCAAAGCAAATATGCACATGCTGAATATGTCAGAATATATTAGTTGTGTGCTACCTAAAGAATTGATAATAGTATTACTAATACTATGATCACCTATTGTAGAAAAAAAAAGATGTGAGTCTTTTCAAATATTATGGATTTCTGAAGTTGCAGTAAGCTGTCTTAAGCTATTTCCTAATAATTTAAGTATCTGTGAAGGCAATTGTGTTGAAATCTAGGTGAGTTAGACCACTTTTTGACCATGGTAATTCACGACCTGAGACATAACCATCTACTGTGTGACTCAGTAACAGCTGTTTAGAGGACTTAATTTTGTTCTTGAATCATAAATTATAAACGAGAGAGGGAAGGACTCCTTGACCTTTGTCAGGTTTTGTAAGAATCCAAGGGACTATATATGGATAACAGCCATATGTCACGGTCTCTGAGTCAGACTTAAGGACTGGCAGGTCATATTTATTTATGATACCCAAAAATATTGTACTATTTCAAAATGGGTACATTACCAAAGGATATCTCAAGTATTCATGCAACCAAGATTTATTTCTTATTTTTGTCTTTACTGCATCAATATTGCAGTAGCCTGTACATTTAGACTGTTTAAAATATGGAAAGAGAAAATAGAAGCATTTTTTGTGCACTTCATATGGCGTCCTCTGATGCTTCATTGTGTCAGTTTCAGTGTAAAATCAGGTAATGTGGAATATGATGTATATTTGGAATTAAAACTGGGCAACTATGCCAGTTGACTATCTACAAATGTCAGCATGAATTTAAACTGGCTCTGGCACTGTCTAGGTGAAGGTGATGGGGGTTGTTTCTGATTCAAAGAGCTAAGAAATACTTGAGTTGCCTGCTACAAAAAGTCTCACATCCAGTAGCATTCTAGCATCAAAGGTAATCAGAAGAGATTCTTTGGTCTGAGCTCAATGGAAAAAAACCCCCTGGTTTCCTACAAACCACACAAATTCTTTATTTGCTTTCTTTTTTGGCTGAAAAAAATTTGATTCTGCTAACACAAAAGCTCTTTTTGTGCGTTTGGTTTTTGGTTTTGTTTTCTTTTTTCTTATGAACAACCTTTTAGTAAAAAGGGAATACTGCAAATGCTGACAAAATTATGTGATTGAAAGGGAAGATTTTTAATTTTTCCAAACTCTGTGGTTCTGTTTAACTACCCATTTGATAAAAATGGCTGTGTTGGAGTCTTAACAGCCCTTATTTACAAGTTAGGACACAAACTCTTTGCATTTCTTTTATAACCTGAATTCAAAATATTGAAGTAGTTACTAAAGTCATATGACTTCTCTTTTTACCCTAAACCCTCAGATTACATGGTATCCTTGTTTTGCTTAGTTTCAATAATTATCAGAATTTTCAAGCATCATGATAGAATTTTTTTCAACGAACTTGTGTATCTCCTCTTTTTTTTACATTGCTTCTTTTTTTTTAAACACTATTACCATTTCATTTGGTGAAAATTCCTGTTTCAGTTTGACTTTGAATAAAACGCAAAGCACATTTCAAATGGGTGACTGAAAATTAATACCTTAATCCTGTAATTGATAAGTAAATTGAAATGATACAACAAAATTGAAGGAGTACTGCATGTTTGAATTTGAATACTTCTTTTTTTGGCACCTAATATTGAAAAGTTCATATTAGATTTTATTTTTTTGTTCCTGTTTGTTTTCAAACACTTTCTGCAGATTTTTACAGAACTGTAAACTGATTTAAGATTTGATGTGTAGCTTTTTAGTCACACTTTTTATGACTGCAAACTCTAACTGTCCATTTCAGTGGAGACCACACCCTTTTGTTATATGTTCTTTTGCTGCTATGTTTTGGGTTTTTTTCAAATATGTTACTCCCAGACTGAATTTGATTCCATGCAACCACTTAGCATTTAGTAAGGATAATTTTTACTGGTCCAGATACACAGCGTTCTTAAGAAAATTACTTGTCCACATCTCAGGTCACAAGGAGTGAGGACTGCAGTCCTTGATTTAGTGTCTCAGGCACTCAGAACTGCCTGAAGAATGCATGTTTAATGTGTGTTAAGTACAGAGAGCTAGAGAAAAAAACAACAAACCAACAAAAACAAACAAACAAAAAACCCCAAACAGAAAAGCAAATAGGAGACACTAACTTCTGTCACAGGAGCAAAATAAAAGAAAACCTCAAGTTTTACCAAAACAAAGAGAGAGCTGAAAAACATCGGTGTTTTGATACCCAAAAAGGAATGACTAAAATTGTTTTCATGCAATCCAGTTTCGTAAGGGAAGCTATTGGCAGGCACAAACAGCATACATAGACATGTGCAACTGCATTAATTGACCACCTCTTTCTGCTGAAGTAGGATCAGGCAATTAAAAGATTAATTACAACAGAGTGGTAATGTATTCTAAGTTTTATAAGAGCTTCACACTGATGCTGAATTCTTTGGATACAGATTGTTATGCAGCACAAAGAAATAGTTACAATAAGTAGAAGGCAGGCTGCTGACCTTGTTGAAGATTAAAAATATCTAACATTCGACAATGACCTTATTATAATGAGTGTCCATGAATAAGTTTGACTTCATAAAACTATTTTAAAGTATTTTGGTATGTCTGCTTCAGCCAGTGTCCCGCTCCCTAATGTGGATTTATGAACTTAGTTTCTATTAGCTCTAGTTTTGTACTCCAGGTTAATGTACCTTACTAAGAAATATTCAGCAGCTAGGGAACAGCATGAATTTGTCAGTGTAGGTGGCTCAGTTTCGATTGGAGTTGGCCTTCTCATATATCTTACATGCTTTTTCTTCATTACTTTTAAATTATTTTTTTAAGTACAGCTTATAATTTTATTCATAATACTCATGTTCAGCAATTCTTGTTAGCTTCTTTTTATCAGTGCAGCACATACAGGAAAACCTAAAAATTTTATATTGATGGGTTGATTTTAGAACAATGAAATTTTGTAGGCTTACTTTTCACTTCAGGACCTTTAAAATAGATTATAGCATAACTGCCACTATATTTTTAAAAAATTGTTCAAATCTGTATAACTGTGTATGAATTAAACTCCATTTGTAGTGAACTTCTGTATTGGTTTTGCCTGGGATAAGAGCTAATTTTCTTCACAGTAGCTGCTATGGTGCTGTGTTTTGCATTTGTGACCAAACCAGTATTGAAAATACAGGGATGTTTTAGCCACTGGTGATCAGTACTTAGACAGTGTCAAGGGCTCTTCTGCTCCTCACAGTGCCCACCAGCAAGAAGTCTGGAGGTGCACAAAAACTTGAGAAGGGACATATCTGGGACAGATGACCTCGACTGACCAAAGGGATATCCCATACCTTATGAAGTCATGCTCAGCATGTAAAGCTGAGGGAAGAAGGGGAAAGGGAGGGATGTTCAGCGATAACATTTGTGTTCCCAAATCATTGTTTCATATGATGGAACCCTGCCATCCTGGAGATAGCTGAGCACCTGGCTGCCCATGGGAAGTTGTGAATTACTTTCTTGTTTTGTTTTGCTTTGCCTGCACACATGGCTTTTACTTTCCCTATCAAACTGTCTTTATCTCAGTCCACGAGTTTTCTTACTGTTACCCTTCCACTTCTCTTCCCCATCCCACCAGGAGTGAGTGAGTGAGTGAGTGAGTGAGTGAGTGAGTGAGTGAGTGAGTGAGTGAGTGAGTGGCTGTGAGGGGATGAGCTGCCAGTTGAGGTTAAACAATGCAAACTCTAAATGAAGAATGAACATTTTAGACTTTGACTTTAGTCATAAATTAAGTGGATGAGGTTAAGTACAAAACTCATATTCAATTTTTTGTAGTTTCTAGCTTTAGATAACTTGAATAATAAATGAAAAAGTTGTATATGAAAACTTTTTCTTGTCTCTACTACATCTATTCATACTGTCCATTTCTATGAATTCACTGAATTTTACTTTATGCAAAAAATAAAAAACCCTCAAGTACTTTTTGTATTAATAATTTTATAATAGGGTGCGTTTATTGTTCTCGTGAATATACATAATATTATATAAGACAGCCTAAAGATTTTCATATCACTACTGAGTTTGACCGAGGAGATTTATATTGAATAGTCTCTACAACTTTATTTATAATAGTCGACAAATAAAGGCATGCAGATGTCCTATCTTTAACTGTCACTGCAAGTCATTAAGTTCATGACCTTTATTGTAGGAGTATGAAATTATGCCAAATGGAAGAAAGACTACGAAACTGCTTGACGAAACCGAGTGTCAAGAAGGAGAGCTACAAGGAAGACCTGTTTCATATAAGAGAAAGTTTATTGCTGTATATCAGGTTGTTATGGGTTTCCCAGTTTATGAATTCACAGTTGAAAAGTTAAATATCATTATTGAATGCTATACAAAATGGAGTTTGGTTTTCTCCCACATGTTGTCCCTGTTCCCTGATTAGCCAGACTTTGCCACAGTGGAGCCTTTCCCTACGTGCTTATCTCCACCCGTGTTTACTCTTTAGTTTTGTGATCCCTACCTATCTTTCCTTTCATGTAGGAGGATTTGCATGCTCCTCCCAAGTTCCACCTCCTTTCCAGAAAGTTCCATGCCACCCTTATATAAGCCGGCGTAATTTTAATAAATGTGCCATTCCATCATAGCCATTCCATCATAGCCATTCCATCATACTCCTGCCTGGAGTGCGCCTCTCCTTCTTACCCTCGAAGGGTCTCATCACTTAATGTGCCTAAATAAGTTGCAAATAGTAAAAAAAAAAAGACTAAATAGTCCTCTGAATTATTTAGTAAATTGCTACCAGTGAATTGTGGAGGTTTCTTTGGCTTCCTAGGACATCAGCACATGGTTATTTGCAGCTGTGGAACAGCTAAACTAAAAAATGTATAGTTTTGAATATTCATATCTTTTCTTATCCTCATTTCTACAAAAGTGCATTACTTGAAGTTGTTCTTTTAAACTGTGAGAAGATAAACAGTAGGTATTGTGCATCTCAGATCATGGCACCTTTCTAATTATTTGGAAAATTAAAATAGGGACCTGCACATTTAAGTTCTGCATTAAGTTTTCAAAATGAGCAGAATAAGCCTAACTAAAATTAAAATTTAAGCAATATTCCCTTAGACGCAGTTCTATTGTCTCCATGACATACACATTAAGCATATCTACTGACCCCTTAGCAAGTTGCAGGTGACCTGAAAAAGAAAAGTTACAGATGCAATTATCTTTACTCCTGTTTGTCTTCAGTCCTTCATGTGCTTGCATCACAACAAAAATAAATGAAATTAAATGAAGTTGAACATTTTAATGAAGAAACCTAGCTTATTAGCAAACAATATCTAAATTAATGTAGCCAATGGCATAATACAAATATATGGTATGAGGTAAAACTCCTCTCCTTTGGTATGCTAACTAGCGTTGTCACTTCCCTTTACTGATTACTGGTGAGGAAACGTAGACCAAGTAATATTTAACTAGTGAGAACTCTGGAGTAACATATGCTTGCATTATTGTATACATGACCACGGCATCTTCTGGCTGTGATGATGTGAGCTCCTGTCAAGGCACTGTGTTGTTGGGGGCAACATTTTCTGTCTCTGTCAAGATACAGTTGGTGAACTTATACTTTTGGTCTTTATTTCTTTCAAGTAGGTGTCCTTAGTTGCTATTGCTTCTTTTCTGCCTGTGATTCCAGCAAACACCTGAAGTGCAGCGTATCTTGTATCTTTATTAGGTATTTTTAGTGTCAATGTTCTGTTTATTATGCTGATTGTTTGGGTTTTTTTGGTCCTATGTTCTCCCCTACTACCACACCCTCATTCTGAATAAATGGCAAGGGACCTCAAGGGCCGAAACTTCTTTTGATTAGACTCAAAGTTTCACATCTGTAGTTAGCAATTCATAACACATAGAATCACTATCTCTTTTTAAAAACAAAGGGGGAAAAATTCTCTACTTTGTTTCTTAGACATGTTTAAGAAGGCACATTTAATGCAGAAAGTGAAATATATACATATTCTCAGAAATTCTGAAATCATGTGGCAGAATCTGATAAATTTTAGTTTTTCAGCATCAGCATACTTTCACAGAGTAAACAAGAAAGATGCTTCAGAAGTTGTGAAAAAGGGTAAGCTGAGACAGATGTTGCAACTCACAGTACATATTACTGCAAGAAAAAAGTTTTTGCCTAGCAGTTTTATATCAATCTTTAAATAAATTTGCTTAGCAATCTGGAACATAGACTTGCAGGCCCTTTACATGGAAAGCATTTGGTTTTTTCTCTCCAGTTGGAACTTTCTGTAGCATTCAAGGTTGCATCCAGTTGGTTGTATCATAGTCTAGAATTTAGCAGTATTTCCTGGAATTCTGTACAGAAATAAAATAAAAATTATCATTTGGTAGAAATCTAAATTCCCTATAGTGGCATACTGTGTTTGTTGAATCATATTTCTTTATTTTATTTTGTTCTCTTTGTGTCAGCAGAGATCCAAAAGAGATGTGGAATCCAAACCCTTGTCCCAAAAAGCAGCTTTCTATGACCCATCTAAGGTGTTACAAGGGAACCATGTGCCATCTGGAAACTATACCAGGCACACTTATGAACCACAAGCATTACTGAAAAACAAAGATACACTCTCTTTTAAAAAATGGTGTTATAAAAACAAAGATATCTCTTATATTTAAAGGAAACTATTATAACTCTTCATGCAGCACAACGAAGATTACTACTTCCACAATCTGTATGATTAGTCAGTTTAACAAATCACCTTACTAGCTGATATATCTTAGTCTGATTCAAGCCTGACTGAAGAACAATTAGCTGACTGTGGGTTTGGCTTAACCTCACCAAGTAACCTGGTAAAAGACATATTCAAATTCAAAGCATTTCTCAACAGAAGCAGCACGGCCGCTCAGAATATATTTGAAGGAATCAGAAACCAGAGATTTAGTTTTCTGTTATTTTACTTACTCTATCTCCGGTTTTGGAACTTAAAAATGTGTTCAAATCAGCTTTCAGAAGGACAAATGAAGTATGTCCACACTTTGCATGAAGCAATTATTTCCAGTCTTCAAAATAAAATATTCAGAATGTTTATCTTCCTCAGAGCCTAAATAAAATGCTGAAAAAACTGTAAGCAAAATGGCTTGTCACAAACTCTCTTGTGTTGCTGAAATGGCAGACAGAAGGTGAAAACTCAAATATGGTTAGTTTGATAAAAGAAACAGCATAAAAACCCACTATGACTATTTCTGTACTTTAAATTCCTCCGTATAATAAGGGAAATTAATAATAAGCTCCAGCCTTTTTCAAAATTATGCATTATCTGAAATAATTAAAAATGGTTAATATTGTTGCTGTAAGGGGAAGCAAAAAACTTTCCATGACAACTTTATGTGGGTAAAGTATAGAATAGTTCTTTTCCTTATAGGGTTTTAGGGATACAGAATATAAAGGAGTATAAGAGTATATAAACTATAAAAAGAGTATAAAAGTATAAAAGGGTATAAAAGAGTACAACATGTGTTGACTAGCAACAGATCAAAAAGACTGGTGCTAGGCTGAACTCACAGCCTCAGGAATACCAAGTGAGCTCTTTTTCCAAGCACCACGGCTTCAAAACACGCAGAGCAAATTAATCTGAAAGGAGTCCCTTTCATTCTGGCTGTACACATACCCAGCCAACCCCTGAGCCACTCTGCCATGTCTTACTGAAGCAAAACAAGGGACAACGATCGGCCCCTCCCAGGTGAAAGACCCTTTTACCTACAGGCTGGGAAACTGACTCTTGCAACATCTGGGCCCAAGTCAGGTCACCTCCCAACCCACTGTAAACAAGGGAGAAACTCCCTTTTGCAGCTGCTCCCCTGAAGTGCTCAGCTACCCC
>VWZF01002279.1:25625-47015 GCA_013396755.1 Sclerurus mexicanus | reverse complement strand
GTGAGAAATGTCAACAAGGTGTAAGAGCTGAGAAAGCTCACCAGCTATGTGGCAGGATACTAATTGTATAACACTACTCAATTATCACATCTAAAGGTTGCATCCAATCTACGAAATGTTCATACCCAGAATTTCCCTTGGTTCTGCCCCATGGCACGCCTCTCCTAGAATTGAGTTGGAGGTCTTAAGACTGCTACTTCATCCTTTACCATCATCTTCATGCCACTTTCCCTTATTGGAGCTTCTCCAGGATTGCTGGGCTTTGTTTTCTTGTTTTGACTAACATGGTATCTAATTGACTTAGCTCTGGTACAGGTTTCGCAGGCACGGTGTTCCAGCTATTATCTGACTCTTAAGACAGCTAGCACATGGTTAGAGGCTGCTAGCTACTTTAAATGTAAGAAACTACATAAGGGTATAAAAATGTACAAATATATGAAAACCCTAAGGCATCAATATAAATAATTTGCTTTTAAAGATTTGGAATGAAAGGTCTGGGGATTTCATTCTTTGCTGGACAGTCTGACAGACATAATGCAAAAAAGCATTTTGGTTCATTATTAAGAGGAGCTTGACCATAACATAATCTTACATTTGCCAGTCTAGACTCCTAGACAGCCTAGAACAACTACTAATATAGATATAAGTATTTTTATAAGTTATGAAAAGGTAATCAAATCAAGAAGTTAATATGTATTTAGATTCTTGAAGTGCCATCACCTTTTTTTCCTGCCCAAATTGATATTTGAGATTTAAAGTACTTCTTACAGTACACCAATTTCAATAATTAACATTAAGGGTTTCTCTGTTTCAAAGTTTTGCTATATTTTTCCGTGTGATGTAGGAGAGAAGATGATGCAGAAACAATGTTCTTTAAGATCATGAGTTTCAAAATTGCATGTTATCTCTCTGAAAGAGCTTGCACAAATACCAGTACCCTCCATTGTGGGAAATACTTCTTCCTGAAGTCAGTCTTCTTCCTCCTTATTGTTCCTGATTTACAGAAACCTGTTGAGAGATGAGGAAAATAAATTCAAGTTACTGTGCATTCTCTAGAGATGGCATTCCTGTTTGTCCCTTAGACCAGGTATAGATACATTTTGTCCCAGTTGTCACTTTTTTTTTTTTTTTGGTTATCTGTTCCTGACGGATTTTTGGCTGCACTTGTATGGATAACTGGTTGGTTTTGTGGCTGACATAAAAACTGATTTTTTTTTTTCCACAGGTCACATGGAATACCTCATTTGACCCAAATCAAATGTATAAATTTACAGATATTTTACATCTGTATTTCTTCTGTAAGTAGATTACTCTGTTCAGACAGCTTAAATGACTTTCACTTAGGGCAAAGAAATTATTCACCTGAAAATTTTCTCCCAATCCCGACTAGCAGTACACACTATTAGACATCTGAAGTCCAAATATACTACATTTAATTGCTTTATTTCATATGTTTTGAATAATATACATTCCTGGGAAATTGCTGGGTCCAAAGCATCGCAGCCCCATTGTTTAATAATTAAGATTACTATGGTGGTTGAAATTCTTTCTATTATGCTTTAGTGTCCCTCAGGAACCCTGGTGAGAATTTAAGCTTTAATATTTAAAGCCCTTTATGGGACTGGACTATGCCATTTCAGACTGGATAACATTTTTCTTCCTCAGGTTAACTCTGTTTATTGGTGTGACCTGATGATAGATGGTGGAAAATTGCAGAAATATTGTGATGAATGTTAATTTTGTCTTTTCTTCTCTACTATAATATCCTGTCTATTTTATTAAGACAAACTTGTGAAGATTGAACTTTTTTTTTTTTGTGGTTATAGAGAATAAATGCACATTATTTGTTTGATTTTCTTTATGATATGCAGGCAATGTTCACAATATCTCTGACAAGCATCAGATTTTGACAACAATTTGTCACAATATCAGGAGACATGGTGAGGTGGATGGGGAGGAGAAGGTAGTATGTACTTAATTTGACTGCTTAGATGCCCTGATATGTTGTCTGGAAATCCATGCAAGAATTCAACAATTTTGTCTTTCACTGGAATATCAGATCTATTAGAAAACAATAGGAGACAACACTGCATTCCCTGAGGCTTCTCACACATCTGATTTCCCTCTCAGTAACCTTTCAAAATCAGTCACAGATGCTCTTATTGTAGATTATACTGGCATTTAACCTTTGTAAACTTGGACACTGGAGAGAATTAAAAAAGCAAAGTGCAAATAGAGATGAAATCTTCCATTTCAAAATGTTATCATTTCTGAAAGCAGCAACAATTTCATGACCTATAAAGTTCAAAGCTGTGCTAACTTACTCTTCCCTTCACTTTTCTAATTATTTAACCTTGACCATTGTTTATGCTTGCCCATATTAGTTCTTAATTTCTCACTTTCTAAATGTTTTTGAAAATGCAGAATAAGTGTTTATATGGAACCTGAGGTGTTATGCTTTCATGGACAGAGAATTCTACAATATTAGTGATATAAAGTCCTGGATGCTCTGTAGAAATACATTGAAACACTTTAATTAACTGCAGTTGGCTAACACCCTTATTTCTACAGAGTTTAAGTTGATTCTGGTAGATCTGGTTGCAGTAACAGAGTTCAATTTCTGTGGTTCTAAAAACACTGCCATCTTTAAACAAAGGGGCATAATAACATATCTTTAAACAAAGGGGCATAATAACATATCATATTTAGCAGATGATGAAAACAAACTTCTGGCAAACTTTGGACAAACTTTCTGTGTATCTTTAAAGTTGCTTTACCTACTAAATGGCGTTTATCTCAACCTGTGAGTTTTCTCACTTTTACCTTTTCCATTCTCTTTCCCATTACACTGAAAGAGGGTGAGTGAGCAGCTGGGCGGGGCTGAGCTGACTACCCACAGCATTTGGACAGTAGACCACAGCACAAGCCAGAGCTGCTACAATAACTACCAAAAGGATAATATGACCAAAACATTACCTAAAAATTAAAAAAAAAAGAAATGCTCAACAAAAAAAAAGCCAATACCCACCAAAACAACCTACACCAAAAATATGTTATAATTCTTAGGTGCTAATATGAGTATCTCCACAATAAGTATGTACAAGGATCTGATAAAAGAAAATAGGTCTTCAGAATTGTAATTTTCCCTGATAAATATCACTCTTGATATATATTAAAAGAAACAAACAAAAAATCAAAATAACTACAAAAAGAAACAAATAAATAAACAAATCCCAAGCCACAGACCCAATTCTGTTTAAAATTTTGCTTAGAAAATAAAGGAGGAACACCAGACAGATGGAGAAAATTGCCTTTTTCTTTTGACTTGTTTCCATTTTATACAGATTCCTCATCTCTCTGGCTGGTGCTGTGGTCAGCACATGTAGAGTGTAAGAAGGTAAAAACAGCTCACATCAGATCAAGACTAATTTCTCAGGAAGAGACTTTCTAAACTTCACAGATTTACCCATCTTTAAAGGTCTCTATGTCATCTTTCAGCCATACTCCTGTTGCCTTCTATTTCATAGAATAATAAAATGGGGAAAGAAAATGAGTCAACAGGTAGATAATGCTGTATGTGAAGTCATACCCTTATTGCAGTGTTTGTACCAAGTAGAGGAAGCTTGCGTTATTTTATCCTCTTTCCCTCCATCTCTACTTTTTAACTGTTCAAATGTTGTTTTACCCAATTACTGTCATGATATGAGTTAGAGTTTGTCCATACAATGAACAAAGTTCTACCATGTACCTATCTTTTCTATCTGAATGTTTTCTTTCTCCTTTCTGCGGATTTTCTGTAGTTTTCATTCTGAAGTTTAATCCCATTTTGTATGGATCACAAGGGTGAGAGGTGGAAAAAACTGGCAGAAGGTAATCTTGTACATGCATCATGCATCCACTGCTACTGTGAAATTTTCACTTTAGAATTCATTTGTGGTATCTTCTGCAATTCCTATAGAAGTGGTAAATGATGTATGAAATGAAACATTTTTGTTGACTGAATTTACTGAGAATTCAGAAAATAATGTTATAGTCACTGGTGGAGCATATTTATCTTATTTGCCATAATAGTTGATATTAAGACAAGCTTCAAAAGTTTACTTGGATAAAAAGTTTTAGAGAATGAAGGAGTGGGATTTTAAGGCAAATAGACTATTCTGAGGAAAACCAAAAGAAAAGAAAAGCAGTAACCCCATTGTTAGACCTCATCTTGGAAGTAGGTCACCTTTTCTGAGGAAGGATGAGATTGCCCTAGAGATGGAACAATGTAAGGTTAAGGCAATATTTCCTTCGTTAAAAACCATTATTAGAAATAAAGTTTGCACCTATTATGAGAAGCAGAGCTCAGAGACTATTATATCATGTAGTTTTAGTTATGATTATAAGACAAACAGAGAATTCAACCAATTGAAGAGTTTAATGTTTATTTTCTATATGTAAATCAGTGGGTTCTGTGATTTGCTTTTCTGTTTCTCTTGAATTAGACCTTTAATTTTTTTACTTTTGAACTACTGAGAGATATAAGCTCAAAACAGCCTCTTGGCAATAGGTAAGCTTTTCTTCATCAGCTTGTGTGAACCCCCTAGGACTTAAAGACTTTATGAAGTGTAAGTTCAAAAGTATTTTGCAGTAGTCTGTCTTACTGTTTTAAAAGGTAATGAGAATGGTGAAGTATTTTCTTTTAAAGGTTAGTGAACACACACATGCAGAAATACTGACAACTGCATTCAAATTTTGTCATATAACCTTTTCACTTGTTCTACTCAGGTTAACTTTCACCTTCCCAGCTGCTGTGACTAGTGTCACTGCTGCTGAGGTCCTTAACTTACTGGTCTTATTTGTGTTCTCTGTTTCTCTTTTGACCTCTGCACTTGAAACTGTCAGCACTGAGAACTGACAGGTTTTTGCAGAACCAAAGTCCAAGACTCATTTCTCTGCTTCCTCACTATAATTATTTCTTCTCACTCGCTCTAAATCAGAAATTAGAAAAAAAGTATGCAACACTTCAATAAATAACTCATGGTACAGCCACGATTTTGTTGTTGGAGTCTTTCTGCAGAGGCATTAGGTTTGTTTAACAGGGGAGAATGCTGCTGCATTTATATAGGAGTGGACGCACTGACCTCTGTGTTCTTTCTCCCTTCCCTGAAGATTTTCAGTAGAACTTTGGTGACTTCATTGTTGTGTCCTTAAAGCAGTCAATATATCTTACCATGTTTTAATGATACTTGGAATATTTACTGTGGAAATTGCCTACCTAGTTCTTTGAGTTCATGAAAAAGATCTAATTGTAATAGAATAAATAGTGCAAAATTGAGAAATGCGGGAATCTTCTAACTTTTCTGCATAATGGTAATTTTTATTGAGTTAGGCTTTCTGGAAAATGCACATTGCCCATCTCACATGTTTTCTGGAGTCTCAGGGGGTAAACAGAAATCTACTATCGAAGTCATGGTAGGTTATCCAGAAGATAGTTTCCAATTTAATTCCCTTTCTCACATTTGACAGAAAGTGAAAAAATGGTTAGACTTCCACCCTTGACTGTTCTTAACCAGAGCAGTTAGAACAGAAAGGAAAAGTTCTTTATGAATTCTTCTCTTATGTAAATAGAAGAACAAAGAAAACTTTTTTTAACCACAGAACAAATGCTCACCTTTTCAAGTAACTAAGCCATAACATGCAGATTTTTGTCTTTTTTTATCTGTGATGAAGATCTAATTACCTAACACTCTAAAAGAAAGTATAATGAAAACATTTTTTTTGTTTAATTCTTCTTGTTGTGCCATAATTTCATCTCTCTATTTTTTTGTCTTTTCATTTTAAGGCATATTTTTCCGGTTCTTCACTTAGTAATAGGAGATGCTGTACTCTGATAAACTTTGTCTCATTAAGTGTTAGTGTCTGGTACAGCCCCAGTAGCCCTCAACAAGACTCATTGGAGGCACAGAGCAGATCGAAAAGCAATTAGCATTCTGGCTTGTGATAATTACCCACAGTATGGGAGGCTTATCCAAGATGTAGTTTCCACTGTGTCTAATAATAGGATTCTTTAAACACTGATATATTTTCATGGACACACCAGTGATCTCATTTCAATTCTGTCACTTATCTCAGATAGGGGAAATAAACATCCCTCACACAATTTTTCTGTCATAAAGAAAAGTACACTGCTGTTCTGACAACTTGTAGTGTCACCTAAAAGTCACCTTGAATCATGTTTTAATCAGCTGGAACAAGGCAACATCTCATTTATTTCTGCAGTTTCCTTGCTCTGCAATGCACTGATTGCCGAGACATAGAAATCCAAATTGAGCTCTGATTAAAATGGAATGAGGATGCCGATGCTACCGTTGGTTCAGAGGGGCACTCTGCTCTGTGCTAGGAAAGGTCAAGGTGATCCAAGTTCCAATTAAAACAGAAAGATTTGCTGCAGTTCATGAATATGTTGCATTGAAACAAGTTTATGCTGTGACAGGTTGAATAATGTCTGAATTATTTGTCTTTGATCTATTAGTTTTTATTAGCACAAGAGCTTGCTTAAAAACAAAGTCGGTATTTTTTACATACTGCAGCAAGTTCCAATCCTGATTCCATGAAAGTATTGTTTCAGAAGCCTGGAATTCATCTACTCCCTTCCATACATAGGCAGTACTCTGAAGTTGTTTGACATTTTTTGTCAATTTTGATTTACTGTTGATTTTTAAAATTGGGATAAATAATTAGTTCAGACACACTTTTATTTCTAACAATCTAAAGACAAAATATATAAATGAATATGTGATTGTCTAGATGGGCTAGGGATGAGGCATTCATGTTAACTCCTAGCTAAATATAGCTGAAGATGAAATGATTACAATAATAACCCACATCACACAGAGATTTTAAAAATAGACGCTGGTGGTTGAGTTGCAGTATACAGAAATCATAACTCATTTATACACCTGGTCTTTGTCTGTTACAAGACAGTGCATTTATTGGTAACATTTTACAATAGATGAAATTGCTTATTAATTCAAATTCACTCCTGTGAGCTCTATGGCTACAAATATGAAAGAAACAACATTATATTATTCTTAGCTGCAGAAAACACATTTTGAGCTTTCAGAAAACAGTTCTGTCATATTATTGAGCTGGAAAGTGTGACAACACCAGGTAATTTTAAAATTTACTATCTGGATCCTTCCAGGAAATAGTAATGGGAAAAGACTTAGGAGTGGGCTAATTTAAACACTGATTCTGCTTGTAGACTGATGTGAACACATTGGAAGAACATGGTAGTTGTTTTTTTGGGTTTTTGGTTTTTTTTTAGCATATTGACAATACTCATTATGATGGGACATTTTTCTGAATTATTAAGTGATGCGACATACAGTACAGTCTCAGTGCATCTCCTTACCCTTACACCAGAGGAGACAAAAAGGCAGGGAACTAAACTACATCTGACACTGCTTCATAAACTGAGCTTGAGATTGGAAGAGTGAAAACGAGAGCTGCTCTGCCTTTGCAGACCAAAACCATGCAAAACCATGCAGGAAATTGTTAGCACCAGAGAAAAGGCCTTGTCAAAGGTACCCATGGAAACGTATTTCTGGATAGTATTACTTACTGACAATGCAGCAATGACCCAGTTACAGCCAGTGATTTCTGAAGGAAGGGGAGTTTGCATGCAAGGCCACAAAGAACAGCAGACTGTTCCCACAGACTCTGTGCTCCAGGCAGCTGGGGAATCATGGCTTTCTGGCAACCTGGCAGTATACCCAGAAAGCAGCCATGTGTGCTCCTGTCCTTGGGAAGTGTAGGGAGGCTGCTTAAAGGAAGAGCAAAGGGAGGCTCTCTTAATCTTACCTACTGTAAGGATAATCACAAAGGTGTTTTGTTTTTTTTTCCTCCCAGTCTTTAAACTCATTTGGTCTTTTCTTTCTGACAACCTGGTAGTTGAAAGGCTCAGTCTTCCTGTATGACTTTGTTTGGTTAAGTAGCTTAACTTTCTTAGGCCTAGGTGTGGTGAGATCACAGACTTTGGCTCACCTATAGTTTCAGTCCTTGACCAAGACCATTTTTCAAAGGAAACAGTACTTATATGTGTCAGAAAATTAAACTTATCCGTCAAACATTTGTTGAGTTGTCTACCATTGACACAAACTACAGTCTCTAAACAACCAAAATCAGCTCTGACCTGGGTAGGCTTGGGAAGACAAGTTAGAAATGAGTATGGTGGTAAACAGAGGGTAACTAGTGTCCTAATGCCCATGGTGCCTCTGAAAATCTTTTCCTTATCTTATAACTATTTTTGATTTTATAACCCATCTACCATGTCTTGTTGAAATATTTGAGGATGCTAAATTATATCTCATTTTTCTAGGTGGTCACACAGATAAAAACAAATTCCTTGAATCTGCAGACAGTAGCAAAGGGAAGTCCATCTATTTTTTAAATAGATGTTTGCCTATGCTTTACTCAAAATTTGTAGTATTTCTCAGCACTGTTTTACAATGTCAATAAAAAATATTTACCACACAGGCATTAGTATTAAATATTTCTATCCATATTTGAATATGGATAGAAATATTCTATCCATTCTATCCAATATTCTATCCATTTATCACTAATGATAAATGAAATGTGTTGAATATTGATGATAGTGACCAAACCATATAATCCAAAATTTTACTAGAGTAATACCTGATAGTTTAATAGTAATTGAGGGCTTTAATTTTGAGGCCAACTTTATACTTTTTATAATACAATAGGTATGGATATTCAGCTAGCTTTTTCAGTGATTTTCCACTTTACTGAGGCTACAATCCTGTTAGTAAATGAAGTTGTCTAGAATTAATTTTCTGCCCCTGACAGCAAGTGGCATGCTATCATTTTTGTGTGTACTGCCCTTCCACACTGCATTCCTTTGGGTTCATATTTGCACCCTTGTATCTTATTGCATACCTTTCCATGTCAACAGAGCACACTGCCTTCCCAGTGTAACTCCCTTCCCTTAAAAGAACAGATAATCTGCTCCAGGTCAGCTACTGTAAACAGTCCCTGGACCATGCCATTCCCTACTCTTTGTACCAGTGTTGTCTGGGAAGGTGCTAATTAGGCATGTTCCATGCCAAGGCCAACAGTTAGGCAGTAGGTGTGATCATATGCTACCACTATGACTAGGACCTGGCCAGGTATACTTTACTAGGATAAACAAAGCCTGAGGGTCCAAAAATGTCATTATTTTTTTATCATCCTAGAAAAATAATAATGTTAAACTTGAAAATTTAAAAAATTTGTCGTTGTTGTTTTTTTCTTCATCTTAAATGCCTTCAAAACTTTTATTTTATTAAAAGGATTTATGAAATTCTGGCTGTGATTTTGCACAGCCTGTATAAAATCCATTTCCCTTCAAATACTGTAATTATCATTGGCTATAATCAGGGAGCAGTTATATGGACCAATGACACATTGAGTTTCTTCAAAATGCTTGTGACCAATGTGTTTAAAAAATAATATTTCATTCTTTATTAAATATTTTGTGTTTTATTAAATAGAGAGGAGAGGGGAACATGAAAAGTCTGTCTTTAATTTTACTTGTATTTATTATAATTTATAAGTCTGGATAACTTTAATGTTTGTTGTACTAGCAATTACTGTCAAGCTTATATACAGATAGTGCATTGTTCCTCTGCTAGAGGAAGGACCTCTCTCTAAAAAAATCACAGCAACACTGATTCATTATATGCTGAATATTCAAAATTCCAGTCACTTAAGAAAGCTGATATTAAACCAATTTTATGTAAAAAATTGCCCTAATCTACCACTCTCCACTTGCTGCTGCTATTTTACTTGCAAATGCTGAATTGCAGCTTATAAATTAAGATGTATAATTTTACTTACTAAACAAAAGTTTGTGAACTCAAAGCTGTATTAACGTGCCTGCTCTATTACAGATTTCTTACAGAGCTGAGGCTAGAGAGCACTTCATTACAGACCCTCAGGTGATTTTTGCTGAATCTGATAGAAGTTAAATATGTTATGCACTTTTTATTACAGGCCTTAGCCTCATCAGTTATTTTTAAGATGTCGCTTGAAACGTGTCTTTTGAAACTGTATATTGAGATAGACAACAAAACCCCCAGATCTGCAGGAGTTTTATTTTTCTTTCCACCCTGCTAGCTATTAGCCATGTTGTATTTGAGTTCAGAATGTCTATGTCACAGAGAAGTCCCGATGATCTTCTGATGCTTGTTTTGATGCTAAAAAAAACTCGGTATGAAAGGAACTGCTAAGAGAGTTTATTCTTTTAGCAGCAAAGGTATTTATTTGAGCAGTGCTGGAAAGCTAGCCAGATCGTGCTGGACAAACTAGTTTCGAATCAACAGTGCAAAATGAGCCATTTTATACATTTCACTACACGATTACACCGTACAATTTTGCATAGTAATAAGATTACACTATCTGACTATGCATATTAATGATTAGGCAGAGACTAGGTGGCTTCTGGGCGGAGCCTTCCAGAATCTTCTTTTGGCATCAGGATTAGGTGGTCGTTTCCAGTCTTTGGCCTCACTCTAGGGGTCTTTAACTCCTCTTCTTCACCTTGACCTCTTTGGCCTTCATTGTTCATGATCTAGTCACTGAAGCTTACAGAAAGTACTGGCTTAAGGCCATTTTGCTCTATTCAAATGTCTACATTGTCATGATTAACAGTGCTAGTTTGTTTGTAGATAGTTTTCTAAGATCAGGTCTAGTGGTTTGAACAGAACACATCTCCATGTTCTCCAATAAACTCACGCAAAGCAGGTGCTGAACAGTTTCTACTGATAAGGTTAACCATTTCTGGGGTTCATCCTTGTTTCTGTTTCAGCTGGAGTTTTTTCAGTGCACCCTTGTCACAAAGGCTCCATAAAGGGCCCCTCTAGGATGCCAAGGATGGTGATGTTTTTCTGAAGTGAAGAGTTCTGGCTTGTGACTCTCCAAATCATATCCTCATATGTAAACAGATGCTAAAGAGTTGTTGTTTCTTGAAACATCTGTAATTTTATTTTGCCAGAAACTCAGGCCCAGGTTCTGCATCTCACAGTGTACTGTATTTTGCTGAAGCAAATGAGCTTCTACCTCTTTATCTCACACATTAAGGTCTATCCTATTTGAAGAGAAAATCTGTTCTATTGTGAAAATTTGTGCTGTGTAAAAGCTGTACTTTTTTTTTTTTCTATATAGAAGAAAATTGTTTCATACTGTCTTGGAAACTATGGGCTGATGACAATGCACATGATTGCTGCTGTAATTTTTTCTTTTCTGACACTGCTCTAAGATAAGACTAGATTCCTAGTTCTTTTATATTTCTTTTGAGCTTGTAGGAGCTTTCAGATAAACTTCAGTAATTTAGAAAGACCAGATTGATATAAAATAAATCTCAACTTTGATTACTTCAGCCTTGCACACTTTCCACAATAACTGCATATTTCCATCTTTCCTTTGAATTTTGGAAAAGCACAAAGGATATAGGAAAAATTTCTACTTACAAAGATGATTGTTAATTAATTCAGTGTGTAAACAATATGATGACTGAAATATTTCAATGGGATGTTTTGAAATAACTGAACAAACTGCTGAAAATCACATCAGACATGCTCTTGTAATGCACAGAATTTTGCTTTATTCTTCTAAAGATTCAGAAAGAAGAAAGAAGTACTGTTGATATGGACAAATATTAAAAATAAGGCTATGGATCACCAGATGATATAAAGTAATACAGAGCCTTTTACTTTGAAATTTTAGAATATATTAAACTTAGTTGAGACTCTGACCCTCCAAGTTTTTCTGTTTTCCAGTGTTGTACAATATAACCTTGTTTAAATGTATTCTCATAAACATTCCTTGATTGAATGAAAAATAAATTATGTGTTGAATATTCAATTATGTGTTGAATAGTTTGAGAGATGAATGTGTAGAATGTACTTCTCTACAGTAAATCTATGCCTCTTTGACAGTTTCCAGCTCCTTTTCCTTCTTTTTTTTTTTTCTTTTTTCTTTTTTTTACAGAGCACTCAATTATGACATATCCTTACTCCTACGGTCAATGTCCTGAGTGGAACAGAATTAGTTTGGTGTTAAATGCTTTGGAAAATTTATATAAGATTTCCGGTTATGCTTCTATTATTGAAAAAGCTTTTCTAAAATTCTTAACTTTTTAAAAACCCTTTTAACTGATAGACTTTTTGCCTGTGAATATATCTGCATTTCTAGTACTTCTGTAGAGAAAACAGAATTATCTAGGGTAATTCAGAAAGAAACATATATATAAATATAAATATTTTGTTTTCTTCCAGAAAACGCTTAGTTATTTATCAATGTACCTAATTAGTCCCAAACTTTAAAGACATACCATTTTGAAAATGTGACATGACACAGAGTAGGGAAATGGAAGTAATTTTTTATCTAAAGTTAGATTAAAATTTAAGGTCACTAGATAGCACAAAAATAAAAAAAAAATCAAGAACAGCTAATTTAGGTATGCAGAATTGCTAAGTTTACAGTGATTTGCTTTGGTAAATCCTACATATTCTCATGCAGCAGAAAAGAACAAAGAATGTTTAAACAAAGGGTCAGTTGGAAGGGGGATGGAGGAAATGTATATACATATCAGACTGTGACGGAGAGATTTTAAGTATGTCTAACACCACAGTTGTGCAAATTTAATAAAGGCTAATAAAAATTCATGCTTCATATCACAAGAAGATCACTTTCTAGGGCCAGAAATCTTTTTGCCTTCTGCAGCCCTGCAAATATTGGATAGCTGGATACGTGGGAAGAGTTAAATCACCAATTATCTTTCAAGTAGAAAAACATGGATTTTCTCCTCATTATGCTGTTTCACAAGACTGAATACTCTGAATTGTTTAGGGATGTACAATGTGTCATCTTCATGAGTCTAAGAGAACAAGAACATAAGTGGGGGATATACAATGTAGCTCTATCTCTGGTCTGAAAATAGCCTTCTTAACACATCTTCTGAGTCTTATGGGAAAGCTCAATCTCTTCTTGTTTTACAACAATATATTGCAAAACATGCAAACATGTAATGTTTAAATATAAAAGCTATATTGTAAAACATGTACCTAGCTCTGAAATATATGACTTCTCTATGAGTTTCAGCAGTCCTTGAGAACATGCCTATAAATATGTAATTTTTTTCCCTAGTCTTCTTTGTTACCAAGACATAAAATGAACTCCTGAGTCTTCATCATAATGGACCATCACCAAATGTAATAACTAGTAGTGGAGTTCACTAGTAATAATGATTTTCTCTGAGTGACGAAAGACAATACACAACTTGTGACCTCATTAGGAATTTAATAACTCAATCTTTTTGAAAATTTTTAATATTGCAGAAGATATTCTAAGCCTTCATCTAAAAATACAAAAAGTTTTGCCTTCATCTTAGAAATTAGTTTGCAGCATAATAATGTTCTGAATTACCACCAAAACTCTCATTTATGCATGTTACCTTTTTTGCATTTATTTAGCTATACAAATCTGCTAGTCAAGTGTATCTTTTTTTATTATTATATTTTTTTATTTTCTGATTGGTAAAATTAAGAGTTTGCAAAATTGCTATTCTCCAATGGAATGTAGCATAGAAATTTCATATGTTCTTTAACATTTTTTTCCTCAAAGAGAGTTTTTTTTTAACCTCCTCAGTTTTAACACACACACAGGAGTGTTGTCCTATTAACATGAATTTTTTTAAATATACCAGATGGCTCTTTTTTTTTAAAAAAAAAAAATCATTAATATTTGCTGGGAAATACAATATAGACAATACAATAATGAAGAATTGTCTGCAAAATTTAGGCAATATTAGCATTTATTTGAAATACAAAGGGGAAAAAAAACCCCTGTATTTTAAAGAACATCCTTCATCCAGTCATTCCCAAAAACAAAAGCCCTCCAAAGTCTCTGTGTTTCAAAGATTTATGTAACATTTTGGATGATTGATTTCACTACCAGTCACATAGAATTGATAGTTACTTTAGAAAAGCAGTACTGAACACAAAAATGAAAAGCTTTAATGAAGTCTTATGTTTTACTATGAACCTTTGTGAAAAAGAAGTGTTTTGTTTTAAATCAATTGACTTTAACCAACTATATATATTTTCAAACTAGATTTCAGGCAATTTGGAGGGGTGGAGACATCAGACAGAAGTCTCCTTCCTCAGATTCAATACCCTTGGTTTTCTCCAATACAGAGAGAGAGATCAAATATGCCTGGAAGGAAGTGGAAAAAAAACCAAAACCCCAAACAAAAAACAACCAACAAAAACCCCAAAAAAACTCTTCACCAAGAAGAATACTAAAGAACAATACTGATAAAACTGTGTTAAGCTAATCAGAAAATTCCCCAAAAACAGATGATGGCTGACCTTCACCCACCCAGTAAAACTTGGCAGGAATGGTTTGGAGGGTTAATGCTAGAGTGAGACTGCAGTGCCAGCATAGGCAGTTGGAGCAGGGCAGTGGAGCCCCAGGTGACTGGAGGGACCCACAAGATACCCACTGGATCCAGTGATGAGACCTGGTACCTGCAACTCTGATGGTGGTTGTAGTCCTGATCCCCTGAGCTGGTGGTAGAAGGTTTAGGTAGTAGAAGTCCAATGGAGTGAGGAAGGAGATCTGTGATCTTCTGAGTGAAGTCCGAGTGCGGTCTTTTATTGGGCTCAGGGTAGGTGGGAATACCTCTGGTGCCTCCCCTGGTGCGGGAAGTTCTTCACTGGATGATTGATACTGGATCATGGAACATTTCAAGAGTCTTTAACACCTTCTAAGATTTTAAGACTGCCTGTTATGTCAGCACAGGTGAATCCATTACGGCCATCAACAGCAGAGAAGAATATCTTCAGGCCATATGTGTGAATTGTCCTCCCCAAGGGCAGTTATCATAGATGAGTCATTGGTGTAAGAAAACACACCCATCTTGCAGCCTGAGGTGCCAGGTGTTCAGGCTCTCAACACCCGGATTGTCTGAGTCATCACATTCCAGTCTTTTCACACTTGTGGATACCTTCTTCTCCTAGGATAGTAGAGTACCATCCTTATCTTAAAACCCTCCCCACAATCTAAATTAGTAGGCATATTATGGGAAAAGATAAAAAAAAGTGAATAACAGAGTCTTTGTATAACCCAGAACAATTTTCTAAGCCAGTTAAAATGTAAAGACATGTACAAATTATTCAGTGAAAGGTCTGTGTCATCTGTACATCCCTGAGAACAGAGGTTCTACAAAATGTGTATTTTTCTTTCTGGTAACATCTAAAGTAATGGTGCATTTCTTTTCAAAGCTATTTCCACAGATTATTTCCACAGATTCTAATTGCATATTTTTTCTTGTAATGTATTTTAAGGAATTCATAAAAATAAGCTGACTGAAAAGATTTGCAACCATAAATAGATTTTTCCTAATAGCAGGCTTCACACAAAATGTGATCTCATATATGCAGTACAGCATTACTAATTAAAATAATGTCTTAGGTCAGAGTTGGGTTAGTTTCTCTTCTTTTTTAGAATTTTAACCATGTTATGGACAAAAACATTCTGTCTAGAAATCTTTTTATAAATGGCAGATGTCAAGCTCCTTTTTGGCTATATTGCCCCATTAGTTTCTGGTAACACAGAAATGTGTTTTAAAATATCTTCAAGCAGTGATCCAGGAATTCAGAGTGACACATCAAAAATAACCTTTCTGGGAAGAAAATAGGTTTTTAAACCAAAGAATTGCATTGAAATAATTCTGGTCTCCAAACTATTTGATAAATTGTTGCTGCGTATTTGCTGAGTCAATCAGTAAATACCATTGTCGAGAACAGTCACATTTTCTCTGTCCTGTCACTTTGCAGCTTATTTTTTAATTTGATAGCTTTGTCTCTTGAAGCTCATTGTATGTCTCTGTAAAAAGAGTCATCTGGTTATAAGTTGGAAACTGGGAAACTGCCATATATTTTTTCATAGCCCTTTCTATCAGCAGATTAAACTCCCAATAGAAAAACTTCCATCTGTTTATTCTGTATGAAAACTAGAAAATTAACAGCACAAGAAGTCAGTATTACTTTCATGTTCCCATCAAGTGTTCAGCTGAGATGTGTTTACCAATGTACATGTAAACACATTCATGTATGCAAAGTTTTTTTTATTTATTGTGGATTTTTTTAGTTTAGGAGGGAATTTCCTTCCAAAGCTCTTGGTATCTCTGGTTTGTTTTCTTTAAAAATGTGCAGTATTGACTGAGACCATATTTAGCACACAGAGCTACTATGTCTTTCTATTTATAAAACCTTAATTAGTCAGAGAATGCAAGGTACTTTTGTCTGACAATAAAAATCATAGCAATCTTTTTTATCTTGCCATTTGCAAATATCATGTTAATAGACACTTGAATTAAGGCATAATAATTTGAGTAGTTAGTTAATTTGGCTCATTGACATGGTATTACTTTACATCAAAGTCATACCACTGAAAACACCTTTCTGATTTACAGATACTAAAAGAAGGCCATATGTTAAACTGGAGCAAAAGTACCCCTTTTCTGAGTGGTGATGACATATTCAAATGATGTTCTTATAATTTTAAACTGAAAGTTCACTTTTTCCTCGGTATCAGCATTTTCAACACTGAAACACAAATTTAGTACATACAAGAGCAAGATAATCCAATGCTCATTAAATTCTCACTTAATCTAAAATTGATAGAAAAGTCAATTTATGGGAGCAAAGTATAAGAACCCTTGTTTCATGGAATATAACTGGTGAGCTAATGATCAGTGATACAATATCCAAAAATTATTTCACTGCATCTTTCCTTATTAGCACCAATTCAACAGTAAATGAGTAAGAGACAGATATTTAGGAAGAACACTCCAACATGAACTAGCCTCTAAATCCCAAACCATTTCTCTGAAAATTACCTAGTCACAGTATAAGCTATTTTGACAAGGCAAGCTATACATTTTAGTGTTTTTTCTTATTAGCTACCTCTGCATTGGTTCCTCTGTGTAAACTGCAGGTGAAAGAATTGTTGTGGTTTCAGCTGGAAAAGAGACTTTGTAAAAGGGCAACTGATGTAAAGAGCTGCTGATTACTGAGGCTGTTTGTCTTCTAGGCTGAATACAAGTGGGACCAGAAATCAATATAGATAACAAAGCAATGTGAAAAGACTTTAGTGGAATCTATATTGTTCCAGAGGGAGCTTCTGGTCCTTCCCTCAGTGATATATTAAGACTCCTGATGTAAATAGTTTTAAAGAAGTATTTATAAGTACTTCCCCTGTCAAAGAAAAATAGAAGATTTAAATGCCAGTGTAGCTAATTTGCCTTTCTGGAGACATCCTTCTGATTGTTGTTTTTTTGGCTATTACATCATAGGAATCATGACTAGAAAACAGAAGATAGTTGGGGTCAGGGGCAAAAGCTGAATAGTGAAGGAGGATCACTTGAAACAGTATTTCTTAAATGGAAGAGGATACAAAGTTCTATAAAGAATTATGAGGATGAAAAATGGGATCAGTATAAATGGTAAAGGATATGACTCAATCAAATGAGTCTTCCTTTTCAATTCATGGAATGTGAGCTCTGAAACATAAATGTTGCTATCACAGAGAAAAATGCTATGTGTATGTTGCAGTAATTAGTCTCTAGTTTCTCTAAGATTTCTTTTAAAATTATTTGAATCAGGTTCTTAACACTTATATGTGGCAGTAAACGGAAGTTCTCCCTTTGACTTTGATGTTCCAGATGTTCACAAGAATTTTTCACTTTTTCTGCTCCTGAATTTCAAAAGCAACAGCTCAATTTTTGGCTACAGATTAAAGCAGTATTAAAAATTACTCTTGTCTTGATATGTATATGTATCAACACATTTAGCACATTTCTTTTCCCTACCAGACTGTTTTTACTGTTGCTTTCAACTTGCCTAAATGGAAGGAAAATATTTGGGTACAAACAGATGGTGTTAGCTAGTGAGAACTACTTCCAGTGACAACGTAACGTTAACAAACTGAATGTCTTCGTACATTTCCATTCTAAGATAGAAAATGGAATAAATATTTTTCATATGATCTATTTTTGGTGTAGTGAGCACTTTATACTGAAGCGGCTGAAGTTTGTGGCTATCTGATTCTTGGCAATGAGGTACTGGCTCTTCATATCTGTAGCTGGGCAAGCAAAATTACTTCAATAAATACAGTGATTAAAAGCCTTAACTAATTATGAAAACCCTGATTCATTTTTATCTAATCATACTCGGAGACATCCCCTATCAGTTTACAGATTTGTAGAGACAGAGAGTCTCATAGATTACTGAGAAAGCAAGAGATAAAAGAAGAGAATTTGTTTCAAGTTAATCATAGATGTAAAGTTATTGTTGTTTAAACCCAGCTGGCTACAAGGCCATTTGCTTGTTCATCCTTTAGTCAAATGCAGAAGAGAATCAAAAGGGTAAAAGTAAGAAAACTCATGGGTTGAGATAAAGACACTTTAATAGGTAAAGAATAAGCTAGTCACACAAGCAAAGCAAAACAAGGAGTTCCTTCTCAACTTCCCATAGGAAGGCAGGTGTTTAGTCATCTTCAGGAAGGCTCCAAGGGCTCCATCACACATAATGGTGACTTGGGAAGGCAAAAGCCATAATTCCAAACAACCTCCCTTTCTTCTTCTTCCTCTACATTTATATGCTGAGCATGATGCCATATAGTATCACTTGGGTCAGCTGAGATCAGCTGTCCCAGTTTTTTCCCCTCCTAATTTCTTATGCACCTCCCCAGCCTCCTCACTGGCAGAACAGTGCAAGAAGCAGAAAATATTTTGGTTCTGTTCAAGCACTGCTCAGCAATAACAAAAACACGTTCATTTTCAACCCTGCTCCCAGCACAAATGCAAAGCATAGCCCTATACTAGGTACTGTGAAGAAAATTAACTCTACTTCAGCCAAAACCACCACATCTGAATTTATATTTTAGTTGTGAGTGGCACATAAGCTTCATACATTCCAGTGTGACATCCTTAATAAAGGCCTTCCAGAGAAAAATGGATTAGGATTTCCTGTGGGTCTGCCTTAGTAGACCTTTGCTATAGATTTGAATGCACCAGATTTGGATTAACAATTAGAAAGGTGAGAGCTCAACTGAGTCCTGAGGCAATGTTCAATATCTTGACAGTAAAGGACAGAAGATATTCCCGTGAATGCAGAATGTCTACCTGAACTATTCTGGAAAAAGTAGGTCAAACAGTAAACTGTTACCTAAAGACGCTTGAATTCAGAAAACTCAATTAGATTGTAACTCACTCCAAGTACTGACTGAAAGAAAGGCTGACAGTTTTGGAAAGGACAGGTTGCTTCCTGTGCAGTACTTAAAGGGCTAAACTCAGAAAAGGGTGAACCAACAATTGGAAGGCTGAACTTTTGTTTCCAAACAATAGAGTGGATACAGGATCACTCTATCCTGTACATGTAAAAGGTGCACTCAAACTCAGCAGCTGACAATGTCAGCAAGATTCCTGATAGCAGGTGGAAGAAAAAAAAGTGGTTTTTTTTTCTGTGCTATTCAGGCAACGATGAAGTGCTACATGGCCCTAGAGACACTGCTGACATGGGTGACCAAGGAACAGCAATCAAGGTGCCAGGTAGGTTCTGTTGCAGCAGATACCAGTTCAGTAATAGCAGCAGTAAGACTGCAGCAGCAATTTACATGAACGCTTAATAGCAAAATATCAAATGGCAGCTTTCTGTATTTCTGTATTTTAATCTCAAAAATGAATTTATCATTTTACTTGATACTAGGCCTATAACCTACACGAGTCAAATTTCTGAGAGTTCACATGGATAAGTGAAATTTAAACGCATGATGGCCAGTTCTCCAAAAGCAAGAGGAGGAAAGCAAGCCATTGTGGGATTTCTGAGCATTTACATACACATTATATATTATATATATAAATATATACACAAATGTGGCTTGAAAAAAACTTTGTTTTTAAGCTTTCTAGCAGTCAACACAGGTTAATTCATATGAAAACATATAAGGAAACCCCACAATTTTTAGATTTTGTATCTTGTGCCTAAACTTGCAAAACAAATGACAATAGAAAATAGAAATTTTTATTTTAAATGACATTGGATATCTACACCAAAGGAAGCATTTTATATACTCTCTCTGTAGATGTCAAAATAACTTCAGAAAGTTTGGGTTGTTTTAGGTTTTTTTCCTGTAGACTCCAGATGTAGGTCCAGCTTGGGGAACACAAACTAGAAGATAAAATTTCATCATATTCTCTGCTCACTGTAACTACTACTTTTTGTTTTTTCCACAGCTGTAACTCAAATAGATTATTCTAATTACATAAAAATTAGCTTTTAATTATGTCAAATTGTCTTAGTGTTATAGACAGCTATAAAATAGCACAATTTTTCAGAAACTCTGTGATTGGCAATTACTCTGCAATGCTATCTAGATAGGAAGCAGTATTTCATTACAAATTGTTTTTGTGTGACAGAGTTTGTCTTGAGTATTTTTATATTTATTTATACTCTATGAAACTGAAAGAGTACATATGTCTTCACAGCCCACCACAAACTTTCATGCAGATAAATCTCATGGTAAATTGCAGAAAGAATTTTCAAACTTGAACAAATAGTATTGCTTATACTGAAAATATAAGACCGAAATCAGTGCAGGTTTAAGTGTGAATGTAAGAAATGGACTACTATTTAATCTGCTCAGTGGAAGAGATGTTGAATATATTCATAGGTTGTTCACAGCAGGAATTTAAATGCCAGGATTTTTGCCTGTCATATTTAAAATTTATTTGAAGATGATTTGGTAAAAATATTACTTCAAGTCAGCTCTAGGAAAATGAGAGAAAAATAAAAAAGAAAAAAAATTGCATAATAGTCCAAACTATATGCTAAGAGCATGATTAATTTCTACCAAATCTTCTTATCACCCTGGAAACTGTTAAAATGACAAGAAAGATACCAGGCTATGTGTTCAGTAAAAGACAAACACAGTCTAAATTAAATGATGCCTAAAAGTACTTTAACACAACTGTACTTTAACCTACACTGTTATTATTTGATGAGGTTACTCTACCCAATGTCAACTAAAACTCATTAAATGACTACCAAATAACTGAGGTCAAAATGAAGAACTAACTTTCTTGAGTGTGCTACTGAGCATTTCCGAAATTACGGATCTCAAGCAACACTGAACTTTGACCATGCAGTACATTTGTTGTTTGGCTTGTTAAAATTTATTCTGCTTTTTCAGTAGCTTTTAACTCCTCACCCTGTCCTAATAGTTTGTTTTTGTTTACTTTTTAGGATGGTGAGTTAGTTAGGTAATTGATTTATTGAGTCT
>VWZF01002279.1:0-25590 GCA_013396755.1 Sclerurus mexicanus | reverse complement strand
TTTTTTTTTTTTTTAATTAAAGGTGCTTTCAGGTCCTTACGGTACCTTCCAGGAGATTCTGTAGGCTTTGCCTATATTAAAACAGAATACAATAATTTCAGTTCAAAGGAACGTAAAATGATCATCTAATCCAAGTGCCTGACCACTTCAGGGCTGACCAACATACACTATTACAGATATTGTTGAAATGCCTCTTCAACACTGACCGTCTATGGACGTTTGGGTTGGCTCTTTGCCAAACCCAGCTGCTGGCCACACAGATTCCACGCCCCCTCCGAAGAGAGAGAGAAAAAAAGTACCAAAAGAAAATTGCAGTAAAAGTATATATATATATTCACATATACAATTATATAGTTATATACAATTAAACACTATGAATATACAGAACAAGAATCCCAAACAACCCCAAAAGGGAAAAGTAGGGAAAGGGAAAGGAAAGAGGGACAAAAATGGGTAAAAACAAAACAAACCAGATGCACACACGCTTGTAAACTCAGGGAAAAGCTCAATAAAATAACTAACACAATAAATTCTCACCAAACTTCCCTCGAGAAGCAGTTCCTCCACCTGCGCTCAGCTTTCGGACAACAGCTCTTAGACAGGCCTCAGCTCATATAGATAAGAGCTAAGCCAACACACTGAGACCTGATGTCCTCCAAACACCCAAAATGAAGAGAGAGGGAGGAAACCTTTCTCCTCATCTTATTAATGTAATCCTCATGTAATCTTGATTACATAAAGGAATGGTGTGGAATACTTCCTTAGTTATAACCCTGTTACTAGGGAAGGCCTAAACAAAACCAAAGAAAACTAAGCCACCGCACAGTCTTTGGGCATCAACCACTGCTCTAGAAATCCTGTTCCAGTGGCTGACCATTCTCTCAGTAAAGAAATTCTTCCTAATGTCCTGTCAAAACCTGCCCTGGCACAGCTTTGGACCATTGTTCCACGTCTTATCACTGAATACAAAGAAGAGCTCAGCATCTCCCTTTCCTCTTCACTTCTTCAGGAAGCTGTAGCAATGACATCACACCTCAGCCTCCTTTTCTCCAAACTGAATGAACCCAAATTCCTCATCTGCTCCGCATGGGACATTCTGTCCAACCCTTTCACCAGCTTCGTTGCCCTTCTCTGCTGCCCTTCACATCCTACACTTCCAGTCTGGTAGAAGGCTTTTCCAGTTGTAGGGTGGGACTCTGGTTTTCCTTAGCACTTATCATAGGTATATATTCACCAGTTCTTAAGAATCAATTCCTGAACAGCAGAGTGCTGCGCTGTAAACTGTAATAATTAAGGGTCTACAACAAATTTATTGCCCAGTTACAGATACCTAGCATCATTTGAAATGCCAAGGGTATCCAGACAGGATTCTGGACACTGTTCAAAAAGGACCCTAGGCCTGCTACAGGTCCTGTGAAATACCAGGCAGCCTGTGGCAATATAACTTGAATAAATGCTCTACTGGATTTTGGCTGCTGTAAGAGTTTTGCATAGCAGCTCATGTGGTGCTGTGTTTTGGGTTTGTGACCAAAGCAGTTTTGATAACATAGGGCTGTTTTAAGCATTGCAAAAGAGTGCTTTTCTGCCTCTCACCCCTTCCCACCAGCAAATAGGCTGGGGGCGCACAAGAAGTTGTGAGGGAACACAGCTGGGACAGCTGACCCCCCTGACCCAGGGGATATTCCATACCATATGATATCATGCTCAGCACATACAGCCAGTGGTGACATTCAGAGTTATGGTGTTTGTCCTCCCAAGTAACTGCTGACCTTGATGATGTCCTGCATTCCTGGGTATAGCTGAACACCTGCTGATGGGAAGTGGTGAGTGAATACTCCATTTTGCTTTGCTTGTGCATGGCTTTTGTTTTCCCTACTAAAGTTTCTTTATCTCAATCCAGAAGTTTTCTCTCTGTTACCCTTCCCCTTCTCTCCAGTTCCACTTTGGGAAAGTGAGTGAGTGGCCTTGTGGGGCTAATGTGCATGCTGGACTTAATTCACACAGAATTATTATGGTTTGACACCCAAATTAAGCATGTATGTCCATTTACTGTGAAGCAGAGGGATGGGGGAGGATGTCTGATACACAGTCTCAAAAAAAGGTTTCCTATCTCTGTGAAGACCCTGGAGAATATTCAAAGTTCACAGGCCAAGTTATAGCCTCCTTCATAGAGGGTTCTTAAAATTTACAAGAGTACAAATTTAAAATCCAAAACACGTTTAATTACAGATGTTAGACATCTAATCAAATTTGATAAATAAGGTTTTATTTTCCGTGTTGACTGCATACAAATTGCAAATTATAAAGAATAATTTATATCAGTTTACTAAGATTTACTTGCTTCATTCTACTACATTTTAGTTCAGTTGAGAATTACCAGGATTATTTACATGTATGACAATGCAATTAATGTCTTGTATGTAGAAACAGGACTGTTAAAAACATCAGTGTGATTTAAGGATTTAAAAATATGTGCTTCAAATACTCTTATTCTGAAAACAAGTCGTCTTTACTAGCAAATATCACCTTGCAAATAAGTCCAGAACTATAGCCTCACTCAATAATGTGCAAATTCTTGAAATTACAGTAATTGAAATGTCATATGAATTTCTAGATTTGCTTCAGTACAAATTTTCTCTGAGCCAGAGAAAAAACTCATTTTCCTGGTGAAGCCCAGTTTGAAGATCTTTAGCTTTGGATGCCACAAAATATACAAATTTGAGTATGTATGAATGGGAAGACTGAAGCATCTTGAGAGTGGAGAGCTGTGTGATAAAGTTATAAGATATCAAATAATGAGTATACCAGGTGGAAAAAGGGCTGCATATTGGATAGTTTGTACCAGTGGTTATTGTATAGTGGTTTTAAATATGTATTGGAACTTTCAGACACCTAATATATTCATTCTTTAATAAAATAAAAATATTACTGTAGTTTTATTTTTATATCATCAGGTATCAATTTTAACTTGTAATGATGAAAGGTTGTCTTTATGAACATACATGCATGATGTTAGAAATTTAAGTAAAATTTTAGTACTCCAGAATCTGAATTTTCAGCAATGAAGTCAGAAGCTATGATTTTCTGAAGGTACAATTTCATTCTTGTACAATACAGTTTTGAAACATGGAAAATCAGATTAAATCAACACATTTCAGTTAAAACTCTTCATAGTTCAAATGTAAACTTGTATATGCTCAGAAGTCAGAAACATTTCTAAGTGTGTGGAGTTGAACCTGTGAATAACTCTAATAAAAAACACATATCAAATATAACTTCTCTAGAGTAAATGTAAAATTCAGGAGTTATTTTTTTAATTTATTCAAATTAGTTTTAATATAATTTCTCCTTATAATGTTTTTCATACTTTTTATTAATTATTTTTTACTTATAGTCAGGTTTAGGAGTTAAGCTGTAATGTTTGGATTTTGCTTATTGAAAATAATAGAGCAGGTCCTCATGAGCCCTTAGCATTACTTATCCAATGAATTAGCAAGTCATACAGAGTAGTTTGATGTCAAAATTGTGCTTGTGAGAAGTGTTATTTCTTACTATGATAGTTTCAGTAGCTCTCAGATGTATTTCTATGCTATCCATTTTTATGGTTGCACATATCAAGTTGAAGTCAGAATCTCAAACTTTTAGAAACTGAGAAATTGAGTTTAACTTCTCAATTTGGTATGACTTTATAGAGTGATTGTAAAATGTTCATGACCTCACTGCAGATAGAAAGTACGCTAGTGTAAAACCTTTCCAGTATAGAGAACATATAATTAATAGCATAATAGCTCTTCCTTAACTATAACACTTAATCGATTTCAGTAGCTGTAAGGGGATATAGCCACCTGGTACAGTCCCCAGTAACACAGTGCAAATAATTGCAAGTGTTGTGTCAGGTTACTGAGCATAACAGGTTCAGTGCAGCACCTGGAATGTTGTCTCTGCTTCAGGAGGAAATATCAGATATGGTTTTTCTCATGTTTCTCTCACTACATATGCCTCAGTTAGCAAGCTTTTTATATATCAAGTAGATTTCTCTTATCTGTTAAACTGTTGCCCTGAGAAGGTGTTTTTGTATAGAAGTACACATACTTTAAATCCAGGATTAGGTACAAAAATGGTCATTGCATTTATGAAATCTCATCATCTTTAGTTTAAAATACCATTTACTAATCTGAATTATATGATGTCATTCCACTGTGTTTTGCATTGTTTCAAATATTTAGAGCCTCCCCTCCCTACCCTCCATCTTCTTTGCATTACTTTTCCCATGCTGTAAAATTAATTTTATTTCCTTCTGAGGAAATTACAGTCCTTGCCAGAGCTCTTTCTGAGAGGGCTTTTGTTTATGTAGTATACATCTGTTTTCTAGGCTTGTATGACCTTGACTATCTGGAACTGACCGCACTGGCTAAGAAAGAAGTCCAGAAGCTAAATCTGCATTTGGCTATACATCTTGGAGATTGCAGCTATTATTATGCTGGTGTTTCTCCTACAAGATACTGCTGTCAGAGGTGATCTGTACATCTGTCTGTATTCAATATAAAGTTAGGAATTTTGGCACATATGACCTTTCAAGACTGTTGGAAAAGCAGCCACTTGTGAAAGAAAGCATGTGTTGTACTAGGGTCTTCTTTCTGCTCTTTCTCACATAGGCAGTTAGTGGATAACAGGTACTCACTTCATCATTTTGGGGTTTATGCTTTTGTGTTTAGCACCTTCTGTGAGGTTATTTGAGTAACTTTGCTGGCATTGGTATAATCGCACCATTGTTTCTGGGTCTGGGACAGTCAGGAGATCTAGAGAGAACTTGGAACAGAAATACTGTCAGAATAGACCTGTTTTAAATCTGTTCTACAAGTTTGTTACAAAGCCTGGCAAAATTAACATAGCACTTTTCCAGAGTGAAATCTGACCTCTGGGCTAGTACTTGTAGACCTACTGAGAGATTTCCACCTCTCCTATCTAAACCCAATCTTTACTAGAATATAGGACTCAATCTGGAGTCTAATACATTGATATTTTTTCTTTATATAATTACTATTACAGGAGGAGATCCTTTCACCTGTGCCTAACAAAGTCCAGCTGAGATCCATGAGACAGACTTCAATGGTAGCAAATTTCTCATGTGTTTGCTGAAATAATCTGCTTGCATTTTGCCTCAAAAGTGTAGATTTTCCTATTGAACATCTGCTCCACATTTGAAGACAATGTGTCTCCATATATGCATCCTTTTAAAAACAAAATCAATCCCATTGTCTCTTTGAATATGGTAATTAGGGAACATGAGTGAAATATACATAGCAAACAAAGTAAATGTTTCTTTACAACATGTTTAATGAAACTATACAGCTCCTTGCTGCACAATATTCTGGTTTACAAAAAGTGAGGTCGGAGAACTGATCAAAATTGTGGAAGCAATAAGCATCTAAAGTTACAGAAGGCAAAGATTTTCTATATCTGATTTATTTCAAAATTCTTTATGAAAGGAGCCTATATAAAGAGCCTTATTTCATGGAACACCCTGAATCATAAAGAAATTAAGTGACTTGCTGAAATCCATGAGCACTTGAAGCTAAGAAGAGAAGACCCAGTGGTCTTATGTAGTCTATCACTGTATGTAGTATATCACTGTCTTATCTAAATTATATTTTTTACTACCTAAATCATGCATAGCCTGTATTGTTATTCAAGTTGTCCCTATATCTGTATTGTTCATTATTCTCCTTCTCAATATTAGAATGGTTAATGGTGTTGGTTTCAACATGTGCTTACTATGTGTGTAACTCATAAGCAAGCATTCAGTTTATAATTCAAGAACTCACCAAATATATGCAAAAAAAGGAGTTTGGCCCTGTGAAAACTCAGTCTTATCCCAGCTTAATTTCAGTACCCTATCTTTCTGTTGTGCAATCCAGATTCCTCAGTCAGATGACTCTGGTTCAGTTTGAAAGATGGGAGGAACCAGCAGTAGTCTTCTGTATTCAAGTCTTAATGTGATTGGAAGCTGGTTGATGATGTTAATTTGTCCATTTCCTTGCTAATACCTCCTGTCTTCATCACCATGACTCTTAGTACTGAACAATCAGACTTGATTACTATAGTACAGAGGCTCACATATGATAAACCACAACTTTTGTAATGCACATGTAAAACTTAGCACTAAAAACATCATATTAAGTTCTCAGCTGATGAAGGGTGGTATATGTTCTTTAATTCCTTTAAGAGATTCTGTCCTTTGGTGTATTTATTTAGACATATGTCAGACACAGGCAGCTGAAATTTGAATGGCCAGTCTTATAAAGTTAAATGAAATCAGTAAAATAATAAAGTACTTAAATTTCTGTCTTGCTTAGGGAAGAAACTGGGCTCATTACAGCTCAATTGCATATGTATATTGGCAGTAAAAAAACCCCAGTCTTTCAGTCATATTGACCTTACAGTCAAAGATTAATTTTTAAAATGCCAGCTATTTTGTTGGTTAATAATTTTGATAATTCATCCCAATGTCCCAATTAGAGAAATCATCTAACTAGAATCTTCAAATGGCCTGATGGTGTCAAGCCATATCCTCATGTAGCTTAGTACCTTTATAAGAGTGGCCTTGAGCAGTTGCCAAGAGAAGAGGAAAAAAGTGTAGTAATTATTTTCAAATTCTCTCGACTCAGGCAGTATAAGAGCATATCAGTCTTTACCACTATTAACATAGTAATTTTTTGAGTTAGTAATTAATTCCCATATTTAACATTCAGGAAAGAGAGGCTAATGGGAAAATTGTTTAAAACTTGGATTTACACCCCAAAAGTGATGTTTTGAAAGTTCTCACAGAAATGTGAATAGGGAAATAAGAATGTTTAATTTCTCTAAAAATGCTTAAACTTTCAAACACGGTTACACTATTTTCATTTTTTCTCTTTTTTAGTCTAAATGATTGGTTTTGTTTCAGGTGCAGAATTGCTTGTGTGAGTAGTTACTAATAGTGTAAAAAGACCCTGATGCTATTGCTTCTACTGCATTTATGCTTAAATGAAAAACTGAGAACGTGTTTGCATCGCCCTGTGATATCAGTAAAGATGGTTCTTACTCAAGTATTTTCTAGTTCAACTATGTAAGACCCTGGGTTAAGCCATGTGCCTGCCCCAAGCATTTTGCTTATATTTAAGGCTCCAAAATAATTCACTCATCAAATTTTTGCAAAGCCTTTTAGTTCTTTAATAACTCAAGGTCATGTAAAGAGAGAACACTGCATACGTTTCCCAAGAGTTTTCTTTTAATTTAGTGAGAAAATAGGCATTTAAGCAAAAGTTAAAAGGGGTAACAAAGAGGTGTCAAAAAAAAAAAAAGAAGACTAAGAGAAGAAACAGGAGTAAAGAGAGAAAGAAGGAGTAAAGAAAGAGATTAGAATAAGAGAATTACATGGCAACCACCGAAGAGTCCGGGCTCCACATCGCGATGGCAACTCCCAAGACACAAGGCAAGATGGAGCCCCTTTGCTTGTGCATTTATGTGATGTGGCCACCCCTTCCAGACAGGATGTCTGGCTCACTGAGCACTCAGCGCCCTCCAGGCCAGACTGAGGGGTGGTGCAGCCAGAGGCTCCAGGGGCTGTGGGGTGAGTGGGTTACCAGACTGGCCATTTGATTGACAGATGTGCCATGTGGCTGCAGGCCACCTGAGTTCCATGCGCCTTTTCCTCCCACACATACTTGGGTTGGCTCCGACCTGATAATGAAATGATCCAGTGAGATTCGAATCCAGTGTCTCACAGACTAGAAGTGCTATAAACTGGTTTTTAAATGACAATGTAGAATGTACACTATGACACTTGAAATGTTAGAAATATGATGTAAAGTATATGAGTATCTGAGTTTTCAGGTGACTTTCAAGTCAAGTGAATTGGCTAGTTTATGTTTGGAGGAAGATATTTTTTATACATAAGACTCCAAATTTTAATGTAGACACCTCTCATAGTCACACTTCACTGTTAATTTGTCTCATTAAACTGATACATCAGCTTGAGATTGCTGTCAGACTTTCACATCTGTTATTTATTGTTCTTCTGATGAGTTGTATTTTGACAATGATCTCCACTTAACTGTACAAGATTCCTGATTTTGATTTGGTTTTGGAATGCAGTCCCATGTTGGCTATGATATTAAGAAAACTAGAAATATGTAATTGTTTTTATTGATGCAGATTCTTAAAAATACCATAGTTTAGTCTGTGTGCAAATCCTACTTCAGTTCACATTTGTTGCACACAGGTGCATTGGAAGCCTGTCTTCTTCCAGAAGACTGTTTCTACCAGATATCCTCAGTAACAACCCTTGCAACTTGTCTCCCATTATTTTTCTGATTTCTAGGGTTGCCTCAGATTACTCATGTTTAATGAAACGTTAGTTCATACTACCAGCCCCTCTGTGAATTCCTTTAGATGTTCAAGAGAACATTTCCTTCTGAAGTTTAATCTTTCCTGTCCTACTGTAAGAGACAGCCTGGTTATTTTAAACTCTTTCTCTTGAGTACACAGGTGGATCTTTGTTACAGAAGGAACCAGTTGCTCAATTTACTTGGCTAGTACTGAGCTTCTGTCCTGAAAAGCCTTTCTTCTTTCCCACTAGGATATTACCTCTCACTGGGAAATGTGTCTTAAACTTGTATGTAGCCTTTCATTCTATATCAATCTGTTAAGTTTACTTAGTTTATAAATTTGATAAATATGTGTACCTACCACTGGCTCTTGACAGAACACAGACATGGTTATAATTAATCACTCTGGGGTGCCAGTGGATTAAGAAATATTGATCCCTAATGTCCTTCATAGAAGGATGTTATACATGCATGGCATTGCTTTGTTGACAGTAAGTTTTATAATTAAAGGATTATAAAATAAGATTACAGTTGGAGTTAATAAGAAAATGTTTGAATGGCAATGTACTAATCTCCTAAGGAATAATACAGAATCCCATTGCTTGAGACATTTTAAAATAGACAAGGCAGTGGACCTTTTCCATCTCTGACTCCTATGTTTCAAATTTGATTTCAAACAACCTCATCAAGCACTTGCCTTTGATATTTTTATTTTGAGAAATTAATTTTTGCTCTTTGGTAGGACTTACTTTGCAGAGAGTACACAAAGAAAACTTTCTAACAATCTAAATTTAATCATGATTTCTTTTGGTTGAGGGTATAATACATTTAATGCTCATATCTTGACTTAGGAAAGGCAGTTAATTGAAAAGAAAGATAACTTAATATTTTAGTTTTTAATAGTCCACCTATTTTTATTTATGGCACCTTAAAATTCACAGTTTCTGATAGGAAGTAGATCTATAGTGTTTAGTTGCTTCCAGCTTCTAACTGCAAGTTTTATCATGAGAGAACAACCTCATTTTGAAAGTGCAAAGCAAAAAAACCCAAAGAAAGAAACAAACACAAAAAAGTGCATGTAAAAGAATGGATTCTAAAAGAGATGCACTTCTGAGAAATATTTTTCACAGAAAGTGGGTTTCTTTCTAATTCATCTGTGTTCAAGTAAAGAGGGCAGACTGTTAAAATCCCCACATTTGCAACATCATGGGGTATTACCTTACAGATACCACGTAATTATTTTGCAAACTGATGTTAGCAGTTTAAGAAGATTACTTTTGAGTATGTTAATAACAGAGGAAAATGTCGCAGTATAGAAGGTACAAATTTCTGTAAAATGGAGTGAATTACAGTATTAATTCAGAACTGTAGAAACCATCTTAGAAAACACACATAAAAATGAGATTTTTTACTATCTGTTGGACAAAGAGGAGAGAACAAGTGACACCGAAAAGTATATACTCAGTTTTGTAATTGTAATCCCTCCTGTCACCCATGCATCTGAGAAGATCTGCCCAATTAACTCCAAGTTTCAATAATGAATAACCCCAGGCATATAAAATATCTCAAAGTTCACGTTAAACATACATGCAGATTAAGATGGCTCATGAACTTGATCAGCAAGGATGAGTGTCTGTCAACAGACTCTGCAGAGAATTAAGTATGAATAGCTGAATAGAGACATCTTAGAGAGATTACAAGTTGGATCGATGACCATACAGTGTAGGAGCAGATTGTTTAGGGACTGTTTCTTCCCTGAATAATTTAATCAAAAAGCAGCAGTATTTCCAGGTGCAGTCAAACTATAAAGCTGGTTATATCTATAAACTCAGCAGTACTGCATAATAAAGTGCTGGAAAACATTGCCATGTCTTTTGTGAAATAGAAGATCCCTACTGACTATGCAATTCTTAGGATCCAGATACATAAAATGTATCACAAAAGCTGACCCTACAGATCCCCTTCTGCCAACACCCTGCCATATAAACCCAATGTAGAGGATCATTTAAGTCTACTAAAACTTGAATGCTTTAGTGTGTGAGCTGTCTCATCACTGGTTATGCAACAGTAACTACATGAATATTCCAAATGTGCTATTACACGATGGAAATCCTAGTTTTCTCTTTCTTGGTTTATTTTGTCACTCAGTTCTGACAAAAGTGTACCCATAAGAAGCTCCTTATTCAGGCAGCCATCTCCCAGGTCCAAAGACAGGAAAGCTCTGAATGTGTCAACTCATAGAGCTGTTGAAGGAAAAGAGTACTGCCATGATACACCCAAATGAGAGTTTGGGTGGAGTGTATCATCTTATGGGAGCTACAACTGTGATCATGAAATGGGAAAAGAAATTGTAAAGTCTGAACACCCTGACTAGAAGTCTGCAGGCTGACATAAGCTTGCACAGAAACAGAATGTTCAGTAGAAGGAAAGGGATAAAACTACTTGGAAGAAAAATGTTGTAAGAAAATCAATAAAAATGCGCTGAAAATAGGAAATGTAATTGATCCATTCCCAGCATCTTAGTCCTCACAAGAACCAACACTGAGAAGTGTCACACTTGATGTACAAGTAGGGTGCCTCTGTCACTTTTATTGAATTACTTTGCATTGTTCATATGTGTCAGAAATGAGAAATTAAGCAAATGACAACCAATCTGAGGTTGAAGAACATACAGAAAATTAGGAGATTATTAAAAGACTGAGGAAGGAGGGTCTTCAAAAATATTTGAACTTCAGTTTTGAGAGTATTGGTAGGCTCAAATTTTAGCAAACCACATCTGGAAACTCTTTCCCTTTCCTTTTCCTTTTCCTTTTCCTTTTCCTTTTCCTTTTCCTTTTCCTTTTCCTTTTCCTTTTCTTTTTTTTTTTCTTTTCATTTGTTAAGTGAAGTGAGGTTTTTTGTTTTTTGTTTTTTGTTTTTTTTTTTTTTGCTGTTGAGGGCATGAGCAGTGAAGAATACATCTGCATTTTCCTTGCATACCAATGGAAACATTGTGTGTCCCAGCTACATGACTGGGACAATGTGAATGGGAAACATTTCCAAAAGGAGCTCTTTCACACATTTTAATAACTTTCAAGCCTCAGTAGAAAACACTGGATCTGGTTTTACTTTTGTAAATAAGTATGTTCACAGTTACTGCTATATTTAAAAATGTTGCACATCAACTCTGACATTCCTTCTGTTAATCACATACAGATTAAATTTCTTCTTACTGTAAAATTAATTACTGGCAAAAGAGTCCTTTTCCACTTGCTTTCAATTAAAGGTAGCAGAAAATGAGGAGAAACAAGTGAAGAGAGATGAATATGACTAATTTAAACCAGGAAAGTTCTGCTGAATTTGTGGAATAGTTGCCAAGGGTGGGAGTTGGGACTTACGAGATGCAGTCAGACTTCTGTTATATCTGAGCAAGCAGCCTGTAAAGTAGCTTTACTTTACTGTGTTTTCTTCTCAACTTTTCACTAAAAACAAGCAAACAAACAAACAAAAAAGAAGGTCAGATTTACAATAATTCTTTCCATGCAGGTTAAGTATTAAATTATTGTATATCTTGTATGTAAAAAAATCTGTCTGACTTTATTTCCTAGGTAAATCTTAGAGAGAAGTCAAAATGTATTTACATTAGCAATATTAGCAACTGCCAGGTAGACAAAATTTATTCTGCTGTAACATGACTGAAGCCAAAACAATCATGTAAGTGATTAAGTTCACTCACAATGTTGCTATTTTTTTTCCTATTGCATGCTGTGGCTTGCCATGCAGCTGAAGAACATAAATCTTTTAGTCTTAGTGTTTGGATAGTCTTATGCATTTTTTTAAAGTGCATTCTTCATGTTTATTCTTGTGGCATTGTTACTCTTAATCTCTACACCACCTTGGTCTGTTAAATAGATAAAATAGTTTTTTTGTCTTCACTTATGAAAGAACTCTCCTTCCACCCAAGGATATCAGTAATACTTGGTTATACTTATTTAAGTTAAAATAAAAATTTCCTCAAACACAAAATAAAGCTTGTGAGTTAGCTTGAATCTGCAGGGAGGGAGAGGGAACAGGAAATGAATGCCCATGATTTCCTATTCTGATGAGACATGGAAATAAACTAGAAATAAGCTTTTTAAGTGCTTCATCCCTGCAAGATGTAGGAGAGAAGGAAAAAAAAAAAAAAAGCAAAGCAATCACCACTGTTACACAGGAGCCATAAAATCTTGAGTGCCACTTTGGATTTTCTTCTCAAAAGAAGTGTGTCCCTGTGGCAGTTCTGAAGCTTGAAAAGCTTTGTTCTCAGCTGGAGTGACAGACTTGGCTTTATTACTGATGTTCAAATACTTCTTTGCAACTCAAGAGGATGCTTCCTTAAGAATGTTCTTGGGGATTTACTCCTTCTGAGAGATGGATCAAAAATAGCAGCCCCACAAAGGTCTTCTGTCAAATCTCTATTGTCATTTAAAATTTGAGCACTGTATAACTAAAATCTATACAGAGCTCCCCTGAGAAGCAATATATTTTGTCTTAAGTGTGTCAAAGATTAAGGAAGCTGCACACACTTTCCAGGAACAAAGATCAGTTAACCAAATATTTTGAGTTCCCTTACTGCAACATTGGCATTTTATGTGTTTAATTTGAATCAAGGTCACATACTAATGGATTCTATATTATGAAAATATAAACAAAGCCTGTGTCCTTATCATTGTGGTTGAAATTCTTGAGATACAATTGCAGAATTTCAGACCAGAGCAAGTTGCTTTTTTTTTTTCCTCAGAGATCTGAATACAGAAGAAAACAGGTTTTAATATTCCTTTACAGTAAGATGATTCCCTATCTTGGTCTCTCATTGTGACACATATTTATTAAGCCCCTAACATTTCTGCAGTGTAAATAAGCACCTGGACAACAGGAATGTTGAGAGAATGTTCCCAGCTCTGGGTGTTTAGAAACAGTGAGTCCTTACAGTTCCTCACTCTTTTGTACATAAAAACTTGCAAAGAAGAAATAGTTACAGTAGTAAAGGATAGTGATTCTTATAATAGCTGAAAGTTTAAACTTGGTATTCTAACAGTACTATGTGTTCTAATTTATACAAAGCTCTCTAAAATGATGTCTGTTAGTATGTTTAAAGGTAATAACACTTGTTAGGCTTTGAAATTTATTTTTTGCTGTCTGTCCCTTGAACAGCGGTTTGAGTGGGAAAAGTGGAATTCTAAGACCTGACCACTATTTATGAATCACTTATATCCAAGTATTTTAAAACAGACCATTGTACCAAAAGAAACAGAAGCTGACATGTTGCCCAGAGAAGTTTGTAGATACCTTGTTCCTGAAAGTGTTCAAGGTGGATGAGGCTCTGAGCAAACTGATCTGGTGAAAGGTATCCCTGCCCACAGCCAGGGGTTGGAACTGGATGATCTTTAATGTCGCTTTCGACCCAAACCATTCTATGATTCTATGACTTCAAAAGACAAGTAGACAGTGCTAGCATAACGTGTCACATTGTTGTGCTGGTTTTGGCCAGGACAATTTTCTTCACAGTAGCTAGTAGGGGGACTTGTTTTGAATTTTTGCTGGAAACAGGGCTGATAACACAGAGTTATTGCTGAGACGTGCTTACAGAGAGTCAAGGTCTTTTCTTCTTGTACTGCTCTTCTAATGAGGAGGTTGGGTGTGAACAAGAAGCAGGAAAGGGACACAGCCAGGACATCTGACTCCAACTGACCCAGAAGACTATTCCATACCATATGGCATCATGTTCACTATATAAAGCTGTGTGAAGAGGAAGGAAGTGGAAGACATATGGAGTGATGATGTTTGCCTTCCCAAATCACAACTATGTGTGATGGAGCCCTGCTTTCCTGGAGATGGCTGAACACCTGCCTGTCCATGTGAAGTGATGAGTGAATTCCTTGCTTTGCTTTGCTTGCACATGTGGCTTTTCCTTTGCTTTTTAAACTGTCTTTATTTCAACCTTGAGTTTTTTCATCTGTACCCTTCTAATTCTTTCCCCCATACAACTGGGATGGGGAGTGAGCGAGCAGCTGCATGGGTCCTGTTTACCGGTTGGGGTTAAACCATGACAATTGTATATAATTGTAGATAATTTTGTCTTGTTTCAGTAAAAAGGGGGTTCATCTGTATGTTTACTCTTCAGGCATAAATGACATTTACTGAGACTAACAAAAAGTTCTGATGGTTTTCTTAAAACATTTTTCAAAGGAAGGCTTTGTGTTAAAAACCGGCACATTTTATTCTCTGCTATTTGATGTAGTGTTTTCACACAGATCTCATTTTTTTCTGTCATATCTTATTCTCCTGCTACAGATTCAAGAAGCAGAGAGAAAAAGAAAGAAGTTACTCCCTTAGGCTGTTACCAGTCTTGTGAATATATCTACTTTTAATTTTTTTAAGAAGAAGGCAAAATAATCTAAAGTCTCAAATGCTAGCTGTCCTTGGAGTACACTATTTTAGGAGAATACTTTCAAGTAGCATTTTTAACTGATGTGTGTTCTGTTCTGTAATTCAGCTTGTAAGTGCCTTTCTGTGTATATTTAAATTATATTTTTATTCAACTTAATTATGATGAAAATTATGTATATATATGATGCAACAGTCTAACATTTTCAGTTGTGTTCAAAGTTCAGAGTTATTTTCAGCTATTTCTGGAGGTCGATATCAATATGATGATTTTGAAAAAGGGTAGCTGTAAGCAGTTGTGGTTTTTTAGCTGTTCATATGTTTGTCTTACTGAGGGTGCACTTGATGCCCTCATTCATATAATTGATAAAGATATTAAACAGGAATGGCCCAATATTGAGCCCTAGGTAACACTATTTGTGACTGCCTACTAGCTGGATTTAACACCATTCACCAGTGCTTCACTGGGCCTGGCCATCCAGACATTTTTTTTTTTTTTTTTTTACCTGTGGAAGAGTACACCTGTCTAAGCCTGTCTAAGCCTGTCTAAGCTGCTAGTTTCACCAGGACAATTCTGTGAGAGTGATGTGTGATCATTTAACAAATGGATTTCAAACAAAATTTTCAGGGTAACAAAAAACTCCAATAAAAATATTATCATAGTCCATAAGACTGATAATAATAGGAAATAGCAACATAATAAGGATGGTGCTTTAATAAATGAGAGAAAGTATAAAACTTTCTTCTCTACAGGAGGAAAAGCTTGACAAAAGGAGTATACTTTTAATATATAGATCAATTTAAAAAAAGCTGTAGCCTATCATTTTTTTAAAGCAAGGAATAGTTCTGCCAGTACAGCTGACTGCTGTAGAGGATCTGAGTCCTGCTAGAGGCCAACATCGCTGCAGCTGTAGCACTTGTCATTAATATTACACTAGAATTAAGTAGAATTCATGCTGTAGTGTGCATAAACTAGCAGCAATGGATATTGGACAGCCTATATTTGCTCAGCATAGCTTGGCACACTTTTCCCTTCAGTCAAGTTACTTAAAGATAAGTTCTTCAAAACAGATTTGAAGTAACAGAAAGAAAACACATTTCAGATGTTTATCTTCAATTGCAAAGAACTAAAGCTGAACTTTTCTAAAAAGTCTCTAACTTTTCTCAAGTTAGTACTTTAAAAATTAATATTATTTATCCAAATATTTTTTTCATACATAGATAGTTTGAAACAGGAATGGAGATATTCCCTCAACACTTTCACATGTCCTTGTGTGTAAAACAAGGAGAGGAATCCTAACAGAAATTAACTTGTTTAGTTTTAGAGGGTTCAAGTATATGTTAAGTTACCAGAGTTTGTAGAATTACGAAGTCCTAACTGATCCATGGTAACTACATATTTCAGATGTAAGCTAAGGCATTCAGGATCAAACTTTTCCCAGAATAATCACTCCTACTGTATTGGGCTTGCTTGGCGTTTTGATAGAGGATAGCTACAGGGGTGGCTTTTCTGAGGAGATGCCAGAAGCTTCTTCTGTTCAACAAAGCCAGTGCCGGCTGGCTCCAAGACAGACCTGGCACATCAGTGATGCTAGTAGTCTCACTGTGATTTAAAAAGGAAAAAAACAACTGCATAACAGCAGCTGAAAGAGACAAGTGAGAATATGTGAGAGAAATAGCTCTTCAGACACCAAGGCCAGTAAAGGAGAGGGAGGAGGTGTTACATGTGCCAGAGCAGAGATTCCCCTGCAGCCTGTAGTGAAGACGCTGGTGAGGCAGGCTGTCCCTCTGCAGCCCATGGAGGTCCATGGGGGAGCAGATATCCACCTGCAGCCCATGGAGTACCCCACACAGAAGCAAGTGGATGAGCCTGAAGGCAACTGTGACCCTGTAGAGAGACTGTGATGCATCAGGCTTCTGTCAGGACCTGTGACCTGGCTGAAAAGAGCCCAAGCTGAAATAGGTAGGGGGATCCACACAGGAGCAGTCTATTCCTGAAAGACTGCACCCTGTGGGAGGGACCCATACTGGAGCAGCTTGTGGAAGACTGTCTTCAGTGGGAGGGAAGTGGACAAAATGTGATTAACTGACTGAACTCCCATTCCCTGTCCCCCTGCAGAATTTGGGGGAAAGAGATTCAGGAGATTCAGGAATGAAGTTGAGCCTGGGAAGAAGGGAGAGGTGGGGGTAAGGTTTTAAAAGACTTTTTATACTTCTATTATCCTGTTCTGGTTTGATTGCTTAGAAATTAAATTAATTTCTCCAAGTCAAGTCTGTTTTGCCCATGACAGTAATTGGTGAGTGATCTTTACTTGTCCTTATCTTGATCCACAAGCCTTTCATTATATTTTCTCTTTTCAGTTGAGGAGAGGAAGTGATAGAGTGTGTATTTGGCATCCAGTCAAGGCTAACTCACAACACCTGCCCTGCATCTTCAATGGGAAACATCCTGTTTCAGTCGTGGAAAGAAAAACTGGAACAATAATGCCCAGACTGAATTAACAGAAGACTGTCTTCTCTTACAGAAAGATAATAATTCTGTTGCTATTCTATGCACTAAAAAAACTCAATAAAAATATTGTGCCACATCGAAGAGTACATCAGCATTTTCCTTGGATAGAGAAGAATTGAAGAAGGTCTGAGTGAACCCCATTAGTTTTCTCTACAAAATAAAGTATAAAAAAACTTCTGTGGCTTATGCTTATAGAGATTGAAGGTAGCAAGTATCTCTAAATGGAAAGGGGGCAATAATTGTTGTAAATTGTTGTGAGAAATACAGCAATAAGGTCTCTCTTTCCTAATCATCTTTCTTATTGCAAAAACAGGGAACTGGGATAATACATGTCTGAGGAATGTTGCAGGAGAATTCTCCTAAACAAGTTGTACAATAGCCAGTTATTTGGGCTTTGCCATTTCTTCAAGACTGAAGTAACAAAGGACTTTTTTGATATTATTTTGTATGCTTTAGCTCTTCTCTGCTTATGCCTTGCTTTTAGAAGGTCTTAGCAGAATAGAATGAAATTCAGGCAACTCCTTGATCTTTTTTATTTAAAGTAATTTTGCTATAGGTTTCTCTACTCTGGTGAAGGTAAGAGTACAATCTGTTTTTAAGTACTCTAAAAAACAGGCTAGGAAATCTTCAAATGAGATCAATAATTTTCTGTTTTCCTCTACTGTCTTGGTTACTCTCCAAGAAATCATGGCACTACTGAAGAAGAAATGGAATAAGAAAATATCTGCAATGTTTGGTGCTAAAGATTATTTTATATTTATACAAAGCTTAGTTTTTCCTTTCATACAGAAGTCTAGTGGGAGAGATTCAACTTTACATAGGTCTACCTGTCCACAGTCACTCTTGCAATCTCTGTGTCCTCTACTGTTCATTGACAGTCATGCAGTGGGAAAAAAATCTCATGATTAATGGAAGTAGAATCAGCTTTTCAAATGAGCATCAAGAGTTTTGTGGGGTTTTTTGTTTGTTTGGTTTTTTTGGGGGGATTTGGTTTTTTGGTGGGTCTTGTTTGTTTGTTTTCCCCCCAGAATCTATTTGTTTATTGAATTCTGAAGATTCTTCATAACATTTAATTCTGTTGATAATTATTTAGCAGCACCTCTTTTGAAAAGTGGCATTAATGTATAAATTATATATTAACTTTGGGGCACAGTAGTGAATATATAATAATAAATCCTCTAAATCTAGTATTAGCCCTCACAATTATGGACAGATATTTGTGTATTCACTACAGAGCCCAGTTGAAGGCCTTCACTCATTTTAAGATATCTGTAGTTCTATTGCTTTATATGACTCTCTAAAACTTTATTGTACCATTTTTTTCTGACTTCTATTCAACTACTTTTCTTTTAAACTGACATTACTGTGCTCTGACTAACTCCTTTCCCAGATTAATGGCAAGGAAGTAGTCAGTAAAAAGGGAGCTTACAAATGCTCAGTAGATCTACTCCCATACAGCTCCAATGCAGCTAGCCAAACCTGTGCAACGACATTGCTCTGTAGAAAGAAGTTCATAGCTGTCTACTCTCAATACCGTGAAGAAAGTACCACCTCTTGGGAGACAGACCTACATAGACCTACCTGGAGCAATAACTAAATATAAAAGCTCATGTTAATGATGTTATGAGTAAGTACAATAGGAATATGTTTAGTTGTTAAAGCAGTATGATTGAACAATATTTTGGTTTTTTTTCACTTAAGAAATACATGCCAAACTGCTTTCAACACATGGTCTGCTCATTGGACCTCACCAAGTTCCTATGTATTAAATCAGTTTCAGAGTGTTTTTATGCTTTAGATCAGTCCATTAATTTGAAATTTAAATCTTGTCTTCTTGTGTAGATTTACTAAGAATAATAGTATAATCGAGCAGAATTTTCATATGAAAAATACATGAGCTATTTCACTATTCAGTGCTGTTGGAGGTACTTGTAATTATCCAGTTGACTTTTGCTATAATAAGGCTTTTTTCTTCAGCTGATAGATAGTTGAGCTCTGTGAAGAAAAGCATCGACAGTCCTTGTCTTTCCAACTCTACATTGTAATTAAGGATACTGAAATAACTGCAGTTCCCTGATTTTGTATATTGTCTTGCAAATCTGTTTCATAATCTGCTTGTCAAAATCAGCAAGGCAGGAAAACTAGCTTTGAATAGTGTTTTGTTGTGCAGAAAGAAAAGTTGTTCTACCTGCCACAGACATTTTAAAGGCTCTCAGTGTAGAAGCATTTGTTCAGATGTTTTGAAGGCATTGAAATTATTTTTAGAATTACAGTCACAGCTGGCTAGAACAATAGTATTTTGACTTGTATTTACTCTTTGTTATAAACATTCTTATTCAGTGAAAGTTTTTTTAGATCTTTCACTTCAGGAATGATTCATTATGAATGTATTTTCAATGCAAACCCATCAATTATGCTATAAAACCATCAAGGTTATGCTATAAACTTATCTATTGAAGCTGAAATGCATACATTTATTAAAATGTTGTATTTGCTTTTGCAGGAAAAAGCACATATATTTGTGTTAGGCATATGTATGTATGTATGTGTATACATGTTGCTTTTGCAGTAAGTGAAATACCTTTGGTTGCTGCTTGTGTGAGAGATAAATTGGAGTGCATGGGGCTCTTCCTGGGAACTGATGATGAGCCAGACAAGAACTGGTGCATCAGGATTAAAGTGAAGACTAACATGTGTAAGGTTGTAAGAAGACCTGATTAGGAAGTAATGTACTAGAACTTCTTCAGAAAATTGGAAGAAACCTTGTGTTTGGAGGTCTTATGAGGAATTTCTTGATGTGGGTGATAAAGGGGTTGATGGGAAAGATGCTCTGTTGTACCTCATACCTTCTGGACAGAGAGTGAATTGAGAACAGCCCTTCACAGAAGGATCTATTCATTCTCATGGATGAAAAGCTGTACATGAGCAGGCAATGTGTGCTTGCAGTCCAGCGAGCCAACTGTATGCTAGGGTGCATCAAAGGAAGCGTGACCAGCAGGTCGAGGGAGATGATTCTGCCTCTGTACTTTGCACTCAAGAGACACCACCAAGATTATTGCATCCAGCTTTAGGGACCCAAATATGAGGACATGGACTTGTTGTAGCAAGTCCAAAGGATGGTGACAGATATCACAGGGCTGAAGCATCTCTTCTATGAAAGCAGTCTGAGAGAGCTGGGAGAGTTCAGCTTAGAGAGAGAAGGTTCTGAGTCTTTCCAGTATCTAAAGAGGACCTAAAAGCAAGCTGGAAAGGGACATTTTACAAGACCATGTAGTGATAGGACAAGGGAAAATGACTTTAAACTGAAAGAGGGTAGGTTTATATATGACATTAGGAAGAAATTCTTTCCTATGAGGGTCGTGACAGGAGACCATGATTCCCAGAGAAGTTGTGGATGCCCCATCCCTGGAAGTGTTCAAGGTCAGTTTGGATTAATCTTTGAGCACCTGTTCTAGTGGAAGGTGTCCTGTCCATGGCAGGTGGTTTGAAACTAGATGATCTTCAAGGTCCCTTCCAACCCAAATCATTGTATGTTTCTATGATTTTGGGAAGTAGTCCCACACTTTGAGATTTTTGTACCTGTAGTTTCTCAGAAGTTCTGCACTGTTCTGGAACCTCAATATGTACAGGATTTATCTTCTTGTTTTTTATTCTTCTCTGGAAACAGTGTGTCTTCCAGGGTATATGGACTCTGTGGCCAAAAGTTACTTGTCTAAAAACTTTTTTTAAAGTTTGCTAGCACTGTTTGGCTATGAGGTTTGAAGAGTTAAAATTTTACGCTTTCAACTACTCATACTATTCTTTGTAAATGGACACACAGAAATGTTTTGTTTGAGGCCTAAAAAAATAACAGTGCAGAAGTGTTCTTAATTGGCAGAGAAGACTGCACTTCAGGTGAGACACTGCAGTCTGCTAGAGGCTTACAGGATGCCAGTGACATAAAACCAAGGTTGTTTCAGGGAAGAAAGATTAAAGAGACATTGCACTTCAGTGGTAGTACTAAATAGACTGTTCATTGTAGTGAATGCAATGCACCAAAGTGTATTCTAAATGTACTGAATGAGAAGCATTGCATCTTTAACTTGTAAAAATAGGGCTATTTTTAAGCCTTTACACACTTTTACTTTGTTTTTTTTGAGTTTGATTCTATCAGAAAAGTAAAGACTAGTGTGGAGGAGGGAGTAGAGGGATTGTTGTTACTGTTCTTGTTGTGACAATCTATTAGTAGTCTCTGAATAGTCAGTAAAATGTGGCTTTTGCTGATTTGGAAGTTGCAGGAGATAATGAATTGTGAAGGAAGCTGTCCATGAAAAACAGGTAAGTAATTTGTGCCCATGATTAAAACTAATCTGTCATGCAAAGCAAGGCTTCTGGTCACTCAAGATACACTAGCTTGATTGGGTACATACAGCACCATACTGCTTCATTACACTGATCAAAAAAACACACACAGACATAGGTTACAGAGCACAGAACATAAATTCCTACACAGGCCAATAAAACTCTGAAATTTGTCCAGTATTTTGTATTGTTACCATGTCAATCTACTGATTCAAAAAAGTTCTGGGGAAAGATACGAGATCTGTCAAAAGAATGGCTCCATGGGTTATCTTCTTATAAGGACTGAGTCTAAATTTCAAAGCAGGTTCTCCTTGTGATGTGTCCTGTATTTCTGATTGCCTTATTATCCAAATCAGGGCTCTCTGTCATGCAGACAAGTTCCCTCTGTGCCACAATCCTGTGCAAGTAGGTTGGGGCATGGTCTTTTGAATTTTCTTGGTTCATTGATTATTTACATCTGCTGTTGTTAACATTTCCAAGCCTTAAACGCTATTTTCTGTGACTATGCTTTATCTGGTTTTATTTAGTATTAGTCCACATGTCAATCCATACCCATTGATGTTCTCCTTCATCATTGCCAACATGTAATAACAGAAGCTTATTTGTTTAACAAGAGTAAGTATTTGTTGTCACACTTACTGAAAGGAATATACCAGTACCCTGCTCTATCTGCAAAATCACTCATTACAAATGCCTGAAAAATACTTTCCTTTTTCTGTCTTTTTTTTGGTTTTTTTTGTCTTTCCAGTTTGGATCACACTGTTTTGGTGCCCACAGTGTGGGAATGTTTTATTGTTCTCTAGATTCTTTCTGCAGTCTTGCAGCCAAGTTTCTTCCCAAACAAAATGTGAGGTGATCCAGTTGGTCTAGGAGCTACTTTAAAGAGCAGTACTTTATCAGACCTCACTCCTGGCCACTGCAATCCTTCAAAACAAGTTAAGAGATGCACTTTCAGCATCATTCTATAAAAGCACATATATGTCAAGTAGCTAGGTAGCCTTACCATTTTGGTGTGTTACAAAAGGATTTTGTAAGTTGCATTTTTTAAATGCATCAGGCCCTTGAAGAGTTTACCTAAGGTTCAGTAGAGATGTAGCTCTTGCTGCAGTCTACCCCAAGCTGTCTTGCAGCAGAGAGGGATATCTGCCTTCATAAGTCTGCCTTATCTGCAAGTAATGCAACATCGTGCTGAAAGTTGGAGCATAACTGAGCAATCTAGAAAAATAAAACACGTGCTAAAAATTGCACGTGTTAATAACCATCATAAAGTAACATGATCACATGCAAATACCGGGAAAGGAAATGTGTTGTATGGAATGTGACTGATTTATCAAACAAGTTTTTGAGCGTGCACTGAATTTGTAGTATGCCTTTCTATATCTGACAATATTAATATCAGAAGGGACAGTTGTGATAAAAAGCAATCAGTTAATCTGTCCTTTTTTATTCTCATGTGTGTTTCTCATGTAAACTGATTTAATTCCACCTTAAATTCTGACAATGAGACCATCTATATGCCCTGGCACAAAAGTGTGTGCAAGGGGGTTAGAGATGGATGGATGAATGGGACTTCAAATAGGGGAGTTTTAAGACTAGTTGAATACAGAGAATGAGTGCAAGACCTGATGAAAACAGAGAAAATAATGTCTGAATACAAAACCAAATAAATACTAGTGATTCTTTGCAGTGTTGGAAAAGAAGCAAGATATTAGAGGAACCGAAAAATAAACGGAAGGCATAACTGAAGTAAAAAGGAATGAGGTCTGTAAGTAGGATCAAAAAAGTTGAGTAAAGACAAGGTGTGGAAATTCACACACTGAATTATACCAAACCATACTTTGAAAAGGTTAATTCACAGTGAAATGTCTTCTCAGTAATAGTTTGTTCAGTATGGCCTATCTTAGGTTTCAAAAGAAGGGCCACTGAATCACTGTCTTACTGTCTGACTGCTAGAATCTAGTGCCTTTTCTGAGTAATGTTAATTTATTGATTTGTTTTCATCTTAAAAATTGTTTGGAAGAGTAGAAATTTTGATAGTTTTTTTGATAGATTGATTGTTTTGATAGATTACATCTGAAAAACAGCTGACTTTTTTTTCACTATTACATAAAATAAGATATGTCAAAAAGACAGATCACAGATCTTTGAAGTCCTTTTCTGTAGTTTTTCCATTTTCAGGATACAACTGAAATCATGAAAACTTTAGAAATTCATTGGAAAAGGACCTAGATCAAGTGAATTGGAATGAGGTTTTCTTATTAACTTTTTACATTTATTTATTCATTCCATTAAAATGACACCTCACAGTATATTAATTTTCAATGTGACTGTGTTTCTTCATACCTCAAAGGCCCAACTTGATATGTAGCAATGGGACATGGCTTACATTCTTGGTTCCTGTTACCATGAAAATGAGACTACTTCAGATGAGAGAGCTGTACTTTGTTTAGTCTAGGAATACTTTCTGTTTATCTTGCCTTCTTAGCTGCTTCTGGCAAATAGCAGATTTAAAGTATTAATCTTTACAAATGAATGCAAAACAAAAATAATATATTTAAAATGTAACATGTCATGAAGTTGCAACATTAAAATTTATAAGTGAGAACACCGAAAATTAGATGTTCACTGCAAATGTTTCTGAGGCTGGTAGATTTAGGGCAAACACAAGTACCATTATAGAAATTATCTGTATTGTCATCTGTGTCTACCTTCATATATACTAAGGCAGGTGTTTAAGTGACAAAGAAGCATTAAAACTATGTACTTCAAATGAAACAACAGTTTTACATAGTCCATCTTTTTGTAGTTACCAGGTGAGACCGTAACAGTGATATACTGAAGGTGATATGGTGGTCTTGTTTTTAAAAATAATAATTTGCCTGTATCTGGTAATGCTGAATGGTGCTTGAAATTCAGCTAATCTGAAACCAAACAATGTCTGAATTTAGTGTTGCCACATAACCAAAGTTTACCTTACCATCTATTCTGTGATAGCTGTGTACTTGTTCAGAAAAAAAATAAAAACATTTACAGAAGAGTTTTCATCAACAGGCAAAAATCAGTGACTTAGTGGACCATTGTAAAGCCACCTACTCAGCTACTGGATAGCAAGCTTCATGCAGTAACACTATAATCCTACATATTTTATGGGTATAATTTGGCATGATTGAAAATTACAAGGAAAGGAAACAAAAAAAATCAAGGTCCATGACAAATTTTAAGATTGCAGGAATCACATAGTTCTGTATGAATGTTCAAATAACTTTGATTAAAACGCCTTTTTTCTTGATGAGTATGGTGGGGATTCTTCTTCCTAGTGTCAGTGTAATTTTCTCATCAGCTTCCGAGAATTCAACTTTACTTAATACAACACTTTGGCTTTGAACAGCATTAAAGAGGAAAACAGCTCCTTCCAGTTTTATTTCTGTACTTAGATATTTCAACTGTCTCCATTTGGATTTTTATTTTCCTTAGACCTCTGGGCATTTTGGAGAAGGATCCATCTTCACATTGCAATGCAGTTTTCATCTCTTGGGCAATCTACAGACTGAACGTTGTATTAAAAAGTGAGCATCTAGAGGTTTTATTTTCTGCATTTTTTTCATGTATAGAATATCACATCTGTTGTGATATATAGCTAAATTCAGTTATCTCAGCAGAGGTGAATGACTTCCTCAGTGTTATAAAAACTGTGAAAAACAGAAAAAACCCACATTTTCTCCCTTTGTCATTTAAGTGGTTTTGTGACAAAACCCCTCTTTGTTAGAATAAGAAAACATTTGCTGCAATTTTGATGTGAAACAAAGCTATAGGGGAATTTTTCGTCTCTTTTAGCACCCTACCATGACTAAATTATAAATTGCTACCTTAGATGGGGGATAGGGGAGAAAGCAAATCAATTGAATGGAGAAGAATGTTCCCCCTGTGGAAATATACAACCTCCATCATCATGGCTAGGCTTCG